>OZ010599.1:92674463-92691963 GCA_963932145.1 Acanthosepion lycidas | reverse complement strand
TTGGGCGTGGGATGCATATCAACACCTCAGAATTCTTGAGACCCAATGTTGAATTTGCACTGTTTTGGACTTATATTTAAAACCCAGACAAAAACAATTCATCACTATCAGAATGCCCCACCCACGAATCACTCCACCCAACCATTTTGGCCGTGGTCTTTGCATTCTGTAACAGTAGTCAAAAACAAATCAAGTAATCTTGCTTAATAGTGTGAAGAGAACACAAGTACAAAATTCCACATTTACAGATTTTCAAAATCAGACAGGTAAATGAAAATTGGCATCTTATAATTGGCAGGGTTTGAGAATTTCAGAATAGAGAGATGGAGAAAACTAGTTTGCAAGTCAGCACTAGTGTCTCCATAGTCAGATAAACTATGATTGAGTTTTTATATATATATATATATATATATATATTGGGGGGGGGGATTTCTGTAAGGATGACTGCTAAAAAGTCCCCTCCCCAAATTTATAGACAAATCATACAAATGCATGCTGGGATTCCTTCCTAACTAATAGAAATGAACCACTTCTCAGTCACATCTGCTATATTGCTGTTCATTCTGGTCTTGAAGTCAGAACACTACAATCACTTGACTGTCTCCCGTTTGCATGTGATCACCATTCTTACTTTGTGAAATTTTTGCCTTACTACTCTTGCTTTGCCCAGTTTTGACTTGTATATAAGTTGTTTGCTTAGTATTATTCTGACCTGTTCTTTTTCTTCCTTTTTTTAATTATTTATTGTAAACTCTGTCAATTCCATTTGAGTATTTTTGCCAATTACTCCACAATATATATATAAAATCACACACAATTGGAGACACCTTTCCAATAAATAATAATTATATTAACAAAGAATCCACCCACCTTCCAGGAATTTTAAACAACTTGCACAAATCGGTACAGCACAGATTCAACTAATTCTAGCAAGAAAATTATTTTTGACAAATATAAAACTATGTAGATGCACTAGAAAAAAAGTAAACAAAGTTAAACTAAAATACATAAACATTAGTAAGAATGCCAAGAATAAACAAGAATAGAAAACGCAACATAATTTGGTTTGACCTACCATTAAATAAAAATGTCGAAAGCAATATAGGTAAAATTTTCCTTAATTTAATCCACAAACATTTCAGCCATATCCCATTGCTCAACAAAATCTTCAACAAGAATAACATTAAGATTAGCTACAGCTGCACCAAAAACCTCGAGCAGTATATAGCACAACAACATTAAACAAATATTTAAACCTCAATAACAATATTAATACAGAAAAAGTGTAACTGTCGAAAAAACAGTACCTGTCCACTAAATCATAAATGTATGAATAAAGATGTTATTTACAAGGCTAGAATTAAACATAATGGCAAGACTAAATTTTATTTTGGTTCCACTGCCAACCACTGGAAAACTTTATATTACCATCATAAAATGACTTTTTCCAATAAACAATATTCATATGCCATGGTACTCTCAAAATTTTACTGGGAATTTAAAAACAAACAACTACAAACTGGTAGTAAATTGGAATTTTGTTGCTAAAACTACACCCTTTTCTGGCCATGGCAACTGATATAGTCTGTGTTTGCTGGAAAAATGATTAATTCTCAAAAATATTAATGACCTGAACCTACTGAACAAATGTAATGAGCTTACATCCATCGAAAAACTCTCTTCCAAAGTATTTTGATTTTGGATCGATCATTTATCCCAACTGCACCAACCTAATAGGTTAAATACTGATTACCACCCACTTAACTACTTAAGGGGGTCTACTAATACGTAACAAGCTACACAGCATTCATCTTTTTTTAAATTTGTTTTATTTATATCAAAAATTTGGAAAATTCTTACTTTGACAGGTTTCACCAATGATAAAGAATTTTATTTCTCAAGACCTATGTCAGTGAGGCAAGATAGGATTCATGTGAGTGAACATAATAGTTTTTTTTATGCATATTATTAGTGAAATTAGATTTTAACTAAATTTCAACTCCCTTTTTATTTTTTCATATTTTTCTTTATTTTTCATCATTTACACAATGTTTTAGAGTCAATTTAATCAGAACAAGATCATTTCATCTTGGAGATTTTGGTTTGTGAAATAAATAATAAACTTTCAACTAGTTATCAGGATAAATAGGTACCCACAAACAATACCAAAATACTAGTAAAATCAAATAGTAAAAAGTAAAAACAGACTTATGATCCTTGAAGCAATACTCATATAATAAAAACAACCATCAATAAATAAAAACAATTATAATTTAAGAGCCTGCATCCTCAAAGAAATATAAAAAAAAAAATAAACACACACATCATACCTTGTGTATATCACACTCTTTGCCCATGACAATACACTCACCAGTTCTATGAAATTTGCCATTTATCACTACCTACCCTGAATATAACAAAGTGAAAAGCTTGGACCACATTTCTTCCAACATTAATTTTGGACAATTTTTTTATGGAATTTCCTCCTTGTTGGAGAAGGAATATTTGTAATTTGGAAAAGTGAATCAAAAATAATTGACACAAAATGTTTGTAGCTTTTAATAATATCTGCCTAAATACACAGAATATATTATATAATGCTTTCACTGTCTTAAAAAAATTCACTTAAAAGGTAAAAAATATTCAGATATTACATTGTGCCTAATTTGCTAGTATTATAAACAGGGAATTGATCACCAATGATTCATGTCATTTTCCTTTAGTGTTGTGGATAAATTTTATTGAGTAGCAAATCAAATAGAAATGATCTTGTAAAACAGGTTTTTTCAGAAGCTCAACAAATATTCAGTGCTACTCATGAGCTGCAATTCTGTTCATTTGATTATTGAGAACTGGACCATGAAATATGCCAAGATGCATATTGAAGGTTAAATAATATGGCATATTCACACCAGTAGAATGAGATCCCAAATTACATTCAACTGACTTCTCTATTCAACATAATTGTTGTTAATAACACCAACAGTCATAAAAGTGTTCTTTAAGCCACATTAAAATAAAGCACTGTGTAAATTCTTTATGACTTCAGCATCAAGACCAAGACATGATCATTGCGTTATTGGGATCTATTTCTGATAACACAACCAACCAATAATTTTTTTTTAATTTTCATTTATTTCCTTATATTCTATTGTCTATTTTTATCTATTATAGATGGGTGTGTGGATGGTGCAGTATCTCAGATCAAGAAATCAGCAAGTCGAGTTCAAATTCAAGTAGAATTTATTACATTCACATTTGCTCAAATACCCTTGGGAAGGTATGGGTATTTTTCAGTGCATCCACGTCGCTACCAAATGTGACACAAGGTTAGTTTAAAGTGGCTTTAAAGGCAATCCCATGGAAAAATTGCCCAAGCCCCCTTGGCACTTTACCTTTTAGGGGTGCTTCAGGTGGCGGGTAATAAACTAAGCCCCCCCCCCCTCCATCTCCCAAAGTAGAAGTATTGCCTGGTGGGCGGGATGGGGTTTGGGCTTAATTTTTTTTTTTCTTGAACTTTTCTGTATAGGCTTTTGAATATAGCAGATATGAAGTTTAGTATAATACTCTTGAGAAGACATGAATCCATCTTTTCTCCCTAGTCAAAGGTTTTTAATTCAGAGTTTTCCTTCTCATAGTTTAGTTGGAAACAAAGTCCAAAGTGTTCAGTCTGTCCTACTATTTAGCCCATTATTTGTGGAGGGGGGAGGTGTTCGGGGCGAGACAAGAGAAGGAATCCTATCTTTCTCAAGGATATTTGTGCAAGAGTGACTGAAGCTATCCCCAATCATCTACAGAATTCTTGTCAATGGATTATGGCAGCTGATGTTCCGAGAGTGCTATTCATTCTGTACAAGTGTTTATCACTAGAATTTCTCTGGGTCACAGGTACTTTATTATGTGTTAAAGAAAAAAAAAAAAAAAAAAATAGCCATGCTTGAAATCAAGATGACAGTAATCATATAAGATGCGTATAGAAATACATCTTGAAGTAAAGTATTATGGATTGAATGAAAATAAAAATGATTATAGGTAATATTGAATGAAAGAGTTCCTTTCTCTTTGGGGGTGGGGGAACTTCATTTCAGTAGTTTTGCATTATCTATGATCATTTATTCTGAAAATTTTAAATTATCCATATAGTTCAATTTACTTCAAATCAAAGAATACCAAAGAATCTCTTCTGCTATACATAGCCCATTCCGAAACCTATTCCAGGGTTTTAATAATAATAACGTATTGCATCTCACAAATTCAGCTCCAAGGATTATTGGCGTCTCTGTAAGAGCATACTTAACAATAGCAAACCCTCTATACCTCCTTTGTTCAACCAGTTCGAGGTTATGACCTCTTCTGCCGACAAGGCTGAATGCTTTGCTCGGAAATTCTCATTCAATTTAATCCTGAACTCTTCCAGTGTACCCACAGCCGATTTCCCCTTTAGAACTGAGGCTCAATTGAGCGAGTTGCACATAACCCCATCATTGGTTATGGCCATCATCTCTAAATTAGACCCCCACAAGACTAGTGGTGGAGATGGGATACCAGCCATTGTCCTGAAGAAATGTGCACCTGAACTGGCCCCTGCCCTCTCCAAATTATATAACTACTGCCTCAATGAATCTTGTTTTCCAGACTGTTGGAAGTCCTCATCCATTGTTCCTGTCTTTAAGAACTCTGGTGACCCTTCTAATTACCGTCCTATCAGTCTCCTACCACTCTTCAGCAAAGTCTTTGAAGCTTTAATCAATGCCGAGGTGGTTAAGCACCTTACATCCCATGATCTGCTCTTAGACAAGCAATATGATTTCCACTTTGCCCATTCTACAGCTGATGTGCTTACAGCCATCACTGAAATTGTTTACCAAGCCCTTCATAATAACGGAGAAGCTTGAGCCAAACGCTTTGGAGATATCTAATCTCCAAAGCATTTGATAGGGTTTGGCCTGCCGGCATTCTTTGCAAGCTTCAGAGTTATGGAATTTCATGTCGATTGTTTGACTTAATACAATCATTCCTGTCAAAATGTGTATTGAAGGTCGTTCTCAATGGATTCTCCTCCAGCTCCTATCCCACGAACGCTGGTGTTCCCCAAGGCTCCATCCTAGGCCCTACTCTGCTCCTTATCTTCATCAATGATCTTCCTGACGTCATAGATTCCCAAGTAGACATCTATGCGGACGACACTACAATTGAATCCTGCCTCAAAAACACTATCACTCCTATTTGCTCTAGCTCCAACTCTCAGTAACCCCTTGCGTGCTAGTGGCTTCCTGCCTTGCTTGGGGTGAAACGCTTAAAGAAAAAAGAAAAGAAAATTATATCACACCAGGGAAATATAGAATACTGTTCAACAGTAGAACCAAATACAGAACTAGGTTGGCAATTTAGAAATTCATCAAAATGTTCAAATTATATGAACTTTAGATCATCCATTATAAAATAATTACACTATATAAGTGAATGGACATAGGTATTTACACTGGATGGTTAATGCTTAAACACAATCAACCCATTAAGCAAGAAACAGACTGTTGCAATCTAGTTTTGATAACTATGTCTACACTTCTTATATTTATATACTGTACCTGACATTGAGCACTTTTCTTCCAATAAATATAAGATACATAAAAAACTATTTTATCACATATATAATATATTGCACATAAAATGCTGGTGTTATTAAAACGGATAATATCTTACTCTGCCAATATTGTGATAAGGAATTTTTATTAAAATTTAAATTACGTAATGGTCAGTCTATACTCAGTACCTGAAGATTGCCTTGTGCTTGCAACCGAGTTGTGTTATTGGTGATTATATACATTTTATAATTATTTAAAAAAAAAAAAAAAAAAATGATTCCATCGTGACACAGAAATTACTAGGTTTTGAAACTAGTCAGCATTGTTTTGTAATAACTATCTAGTTAGATAGTTATTCCAAAACAATGCTTGAGGATGAAATTGCCACCCAATGCTTAAGGTTTAATGTTGGAATTAAGCTTAAATACTGCTGACTAGTTTCAAAACATAGTAATTTCTGTGCCACAATGGAATCATTTTTAAAAAAAATAATTATAATTTAGACTCTACTTGCATATCGAGCACTGTATTTTAAAAATAAAACAAAAATACTAAACAACTTTGGATCATCAATTTAACGGTTCTTTCCTATTATATATATATATATATATATATATATACACACACACACAAAATGATAAAATGTTTCTTGTTTGACCCATCTCCAAAAATCTGATTAAATCATCAGACGTATTTTTTTTTTTTTTTTTTTTTTTGAGTATCTCTTTTTGGCTGACTAAAGGACTTTTCATCCCTCAATAGAGTTTTTTTTCCCCCTAAATATTCACCCAATACAAAGCTTAAGAGCTACTCCAGGTAGATTTTTACTAAATGAGATTGTTGCAAGGATTTAGTGAAAGGTAATCAGTGTAGATGATGAAGAAACATAAGAATGGTAACAGTTGACCCCTAGACTTGAAGAAGTTAACACTGTAGTGATCTGGGAAGCATCCACTTAGTGGTCTGTTTCATAAAGTAACCGTTCTTGGTATGAAGCTGCCCAAATGAAACTTCCTTCTTACCTACAGAGTATAAAGAATATGAGGATGGTTCAAGTATGTGTATATAGCAGGTCAGGCTTTAGCTGTAATGGACCGACTGATTTTTTTTTTATGGCTTATCAACTATATTATATTCTTAGATTGTACAAACTTTTCTTTGAGATAACAATTTACTGATACAAGTCCTACTAATTAACCCATATTTGAGGGGAGAAGAGGTGGATTCATACTTTTTCCAAGGTTATTTGCATGTAAGTGAATATAACCAGAATTAGAACTTGGCTTTCTGATTTCCAATTCCAAGCAGTTGTCCATGACACTACCTGCATAGCCAGACAAGATTACAGCACCTGGTATTCCCAAGGTATGATCCATCTAGGTTATTGACCAGGCTTGATGTTGCTTAACTTTGGTGATTGGATGAGAACTAGTGTTTAAAGTGACATGGCCGTAAGCCTTTAAAGGTCAGAAATGGTGAAATGAAGGAATGTATCTTCTTCGGAACATTTTCAATGGAAATAGCGATAAAGTAGCAAGAGGCTTGCAACTTTGAGTCTGTGGGAGACAAGTTGTAAGGTTGGAAAATAATCTCTCACACACAAATGCACACACACACATATATATATATATATATATAATATTTGTGCGTGTGTGTGTGTGTGTATATGTTGGGAGGAGTAGATATACACTAAGTTTTCTTCATATAAACCCATTGTATACATTTTGTAGAAACACATATGCACAACTACGTGTGTGTGTGTGCCTGCCTATAGACATTTATGGAGCTTTGCAAATATCTACATAAATACATTTTCAGGATTGTCTAGCAATCAATAAGCAGCATACAGGTTTGCACGGCAATAAACAGTGATCTTCATATGAAGGAGACAAAGTTAAACACTCAGACAGAAAAATGCACATATTTAGAAATGTATAAAAATAGATAAATTTGCATGATTATTTGCGCATCTTTTTTTAGGCCACATTAGATGCAATTTTCTTCATGCATTTCTTTTGTGTAGATCAGATGAGCTTTAAGGGGGGAAAAAAAGCACAGAATTCATCTGCTGCTATCGCCACACAAACACCAAGAGATACATACACAAACATATTATATATGTATATAATGTATGTGTGTGTGTGTGTGTGATATATATATATATATATATATATATATATATATATATATATATATACACACACACACTATGGTTCAAAAGTTTGAAGCAAACCCCCCACCCAACCACGCCCAGAATCAGCATGGGATGAACTTCATAGAAGAGTGAGAAAAAAAAGAAAAAAGCTTTTAAAATAAATGAAAAAAAAAGAATGAAATCAATTATCAAACTTATACTTCGAGAATCTTTTGCAACGAATGCCAAACATTTGTGCTGCAGAAATCAGGGTTAAAGGAGGATATTTTGATGAGAGCAAAATTTAATCATAACATGCTTTTTTTTTCTTTTTGTCATAAAAAAAAAAATCATGTCTCACTTTTTTTTAAATTCAAAAAATTATCAGGGGGTGGCCTGTAGAGTATATGTGTGTGTAGACTGAGGTCAACACCAGGCAGCAACAATGTTTCATGCTTGAACCATCTTCATCACATGAAAATTGAGTTCAAACATGAAACAGACTGTCATTGCTTGGTATTGACCTCAGGGTCAACTTTTCTATTTACATATATGCTCTACTTCACTATCTTTAATCCATAAATATAGCATACTATAAAACTTTATATTTACAGATAGATAGATAGATAGATAGATAGATAGATAGATAGATAGATAGATAGATAGATAGATAGATAGATAGATAGATAGATAGATAGATAGATAGATTTTTGATCTGACATTTTTATTACTTCAAACTTTATTTTATTGGGTGCCAGTATTTGAAAGACTTCCTATTTTTATTTTAAACATTGTCTATTACAGATATCAGCCTGTGCCTTGGAACTAAAGCCATTTTAGTAAAGAAAATGACCTCAGAGGTGGACACAGGTTCAAACCCTGCTGAAGCATACATTTTCATTATTAAAATTTCCTGAGTGCCTGTGTGCAGGCTGATATATGTAATACACACTGTTTAAAATTAAAATGGAATGTTTATTTCAAATACAAAGTCCCCACTAAAAATAATATTTGAAGTAATAAATATTTATGTAAGGAGAACTCTGGTTAATGCCAAATGGATACAGTGTTTCATTCTTAAACGTAATCTTCATGGCCTGAAGATTGTGTTCAAACATAAAAGACTATTACCACATGGTGTTGACAACAGTACCCACTTTCATATTTGAATATGCTCTATCTCTAATACTGAAATCTTAAAACTATATTTTTATTATATAAGCTACTGTGATTAAGCTTTTTACTTGATTTTTCTTGTATCCATAAAATTATTTTCTTTTCTGGACATAAAGTGTGTAAAAACTGTCCAAATGTTCCATATATCCAAGCACTTTCAGCTATTTAAGGATTTTTAAAATTTTTTGACTTATATAGATAGATGGAATATTTTTTTTTTTTTTTTTTTTTTTTTCCATTCAGCACACTGTGGCTGTATTCATATTCAGTATTATTGAATGTTGGCTTTTTCTTTCTATCAACTATGAACATGGCATCAACATGGCCTTCATTTTATATATTAGTTAAAAAAGAAAAAATGTCCTTGATAATGGCTAATAGGATAGAACATTTGGACAGTTTCTACACATTTTGTGTCCAGAAAAATTTATAGAAATGCAAGAAAAATTGAATAAAAAGTTTAACTACACTACCTTGTGAGTCGTCTTTAATAAAACATGTATAAAAGAGGGATTGCTGCCCATATATAAATGACTGTATAACAATTATTTTACATAGAAAAGCAGGAAAATGGACACTTCCAATACAGAAACAGACATAATACACTAAATTATTCAAAAAGATGAAGTAGTAAGGCACTAAATGGTAAAAGTTTTAGGATACTTCAACATGTTGAAATGGTTAACAATCTTGTCTCATTAGATCAACTACAACTGAATAGTGAATTTGATCCTCACTGGGTGCTCCATGTTTGCAGCTAAACTATGCTTATTATATTACGAATATGTTTAATTCCTACACACATAGTACTCATAGAAGAATGGTTACCCATATATACAATGTGTATGTATGTGTGTGTGTGTGTGTGTACATACACAAAAAAATGTAATTTGAGAAATACTGAGAGAATTATTTCCGATGGAGAGACAAACATATTTTCAACAAAGAAATTATAAAAAAGGCAACTTGTATTACAATGAAATGACAAGACAAATAAGGTAGACAGGAAAATATGAAATATTTTAACACATCTGTAATAGAAGTGAAAGATACTTATAATAGAAATCTATGTGCGGGACTCTCACTTTAAACTTGGCCTTGTGTCACACCCCATGTTTGAGTGGGCGTACAGATAAATATCTACTTTAATAGAATTTTATCAATAACTGATCAAAAGACAAGCATGGAAACTAAAAAAAAAAAAAAAAAAAAAAATGTACTAAATCTATAATAAATTTGCAGATATGAATATCCGCATCATTAAATTAAGTGTATAATCATGGTTAGCAATAAACAAGACTCCTTACAGAAAATCAAATATACTAGAGGCAATATTTTAAGAAAGAATTAACGTACCACAGTTACTGGCTGGCAAATAACCAATGGGAAGAAGGTGACAACATCCAGTTGGCAATTGTTAAATATTATCAAAAATATTGCAACTGGTATAATGTTTCCGTACGGTGGTTTTGAATTTTGTGTCCCTTGGCTGGAGACAAATACACAGGCCACTAATACAAGTGCGTGTTGTAGAGAAAGCAATATAACGGGCAAGGGGTGGGGAAAAAAACAACAACTGTAGAGCTTAAAGGCAGATACTAAGTAAAAGTCCAGAGAGACACTGAGGCCAGGGTAGGGACTTTTGTTACCAAGAAATAAAGAAATGCAGCAAATATAATACTCTTTGGATTTTTGCAAATATGCAGTGTGCCTTCACCACTGCTGCTGTCACTGTTGCTACCAATGCTGCTGCTGCTACTACTAATGTGTCTGCTACTTCCAGAGAGCAAAAACATGGAGATTGGAATTGGGAGGGGGGGGGACAAAAAATAGTGACAACCAAAGATGGGGAGTATATAGAAAGAGAAAAAGGTGTGTGTATTTGATTGAATGAAGAATGCAAAGGTAGTAGTGGTGGTAGAAGAAGAAAAAAAAAACCCCAAAAAAGAGACAAACAAAAGAGAAGAAGTATATAGGAGAGAAAGTGGTGTGTGTGTGAACAAAGGATGCAAAGAGGATGGTGATAGTGTGTGGATAGTTTTGTTGGGAGAGGGAAAGAAATAAGAGGTGGACTGTAGACAAAACAAAAACCTTTCCAACATCCCTCCCAACCCAACAATCAGCTAGACTCCCTGTTGCCTTCCATCACATGAAAATCTGTGAAGATCAATACACTGGACCAATAGAAACTACTTCACCCATAGAGGAAGGGAAATTCAAAAGAAAAAGAAACATTTGTGATAAAGAGAAGGAACTAGAAAAAGGAAGGAAGGAAGGTAAGAAAGAGTAAGTTTTGGAAATACTGTACAGCTATTTGAGAATGAGATGATCAAAAGACAAGAGAAAAAAAAACAAAACAAAAACCAGATGAGGCATGATGGGAAAAAGATGAGTGAAAGAGAAAAGAAAAGAGCAAGGTACTCTTCTTCATCCATAAAATGTTGTAATGAAAGTAATGAATGGAGGAAAGAGAAAGAGAAAAAGGAAAAAAAGAGAAAATGGAAATATGGAAGGAAATAGCAAGAGAAAAGAAACAGGAAAAAAGACAAAGATAAAATAGATTGAAGAATTCTCTAATAGTGAAAGGCATTTTTTTTCTTTCTTAAGCCCTCTGATATGTAAGCATTCATTTTCAGGAGTTGTTAGTAGGAAACAAATCTATCGTGATTGGCCTGCTAAACCTGTACATAATTCATTGTACAGTTGGGGAAACTCTTTCCTGGTGAAGAGAAAATGTTGAAAAACTAAAGAAAAAGTAAATTGGGGGGGGAATGGAGACAAGGAAAAAGGCATGCATTTTTACAAAGAAAGGAAAGAAAAGAAGTGGAGAGGGAGGAATTGGGGAACTAAAAAAGGAGTGATGGTGGAAGCAGGGCACTCAAAAAGGAGAGAGCAAAACTGTTGGGGAGCCACAAAGGAGTAGAGCAAAGATATAGGAGCAGGGTGATAAACAAGGGAGAGCCCAAAAAGCAATGAAAAATGGGGGAGCAAATGGTGGAGACAAGAAGCAAAAAAGTAGATGCAACAAAATTAGGGAGCCAAAAAGGAGAGAGGGAGAAAGCAGTGGAGCCAAAATGGAGAGAGCTATGAAGAAGTGGAGACCTTCCCTACAAAGGAAAGAAAGAGTGAGGAAAGAAACAGAGGAACCAAAAATGTGAGAGGCAGCAAGCACAAGAGTTTGCCTCCCCATAACAAAAAAAAGAGTGAGAAAACAGACCAAAAGGAAAAACAGAAAAGGCAGTAACTAGAGCTCCCTCCTATAAAAAAAAGTAGAGTGAAAAGTGGGGGATTGAAAAAGAAAACACTAAAAAGAAATTACTTATTTCAAATCATAGACTGTGAAGAGGAGAAAAAAGGAGAAGAGGAGAAAAAAGGAGAAGAGGAGAAAAAAGGAGAAGAGGAGAAAAAAGGAGAAGAGGAGAAAAAAGGAGAAGAGGAGAAAAAAGGAGAAGAGGAGAAAAAAGGCCACGGAGAGGAGAAAAGAAGACGAAGAAAAGAAAACAAAAAGAAAAAAATGAAAAGAAGAAAACAAAAAGCAAACAAAGAAAAGAGAACCCTATTTCTTCTTAAAATTTTAATATGAAGAACTATGGCAAAGAAGGTTTAAAGCTCTTTGTAATGGTAGTAAAACTAGTAATAGCACCTTCCATTATGGTTCTTCTCCCTATTTTGGAATATTAGCCATTTTGCTTATTGTCACAGATGCCTTAAAGGAGAAGGCCAAGGTCTAATTAGATGTGTAGAATGAAGGTTCAATATTGCAAAGTTCAATAGTTTGGGTAAAAATGAGCAAGAAAATTTATTTGTACTGAAAATCCCCATGAAATAAAGGAAAAAGCAAGGAACCTTTTAAAACCTTACTGACATAAATAAAAAATATAGAAGTAACATCATTGTTCCCAGAGCAAAAATTCTACACACACCCACACCCACACACACAAGTACGCACAATATGGACATGTTGCTATGTAGAAAATGTCTGCAAGTTAACCGGGATTATTACAACTATAATGAACTGAAAAAAAAAAAATAAAAAAATAGTGATCTTGTGGCAAACTAAGTTGAATAAATAGCTATATTATAGGCAATTTGAAATAATTACAAAGCGTACCTCATTGATTATAGTAATAATTCAAACAAAAAAATTTGACACTGATAAGTTATATTGAATGCAAGCAAACAGCACATAACCTACCCAACAATCTTGTTTAAATAGATGGCAGAACAGGGAATGGGAATGAGAGTAAAAAGAGAATTGTTTCCATGAGATCCAAAGGATAGGAAATTATGGAGAGCCATGATCGCAAGTGTTCTGAAGGGATAAGGGTTAAAAAATTTTCTTCCAAGACTGGAAAAATCCCATCACTTCAAAAAGGTGCCTAGCAGTTAGCAAACTGGTCTCAGTGAGTTTTAGTTTTAAAATCATAAAGGGCTCATTTCTTTTAGCCTTTTGTCAGACTAGGCAAATATCAAATATATTTCTTTAAAGTAGGTCTGGTCCTTTTACAAAAATAAAATTCAAAATTTTTTATCCTATCAGATATTCAGTCCAAATTATTATTTATCTCCACACATTTCATTTTCAAGTTAGGCATCTGAAAAGTTCTCAGCCTAACCAAGAATAGTTCAGAGTCTATTATGTGTGCATTCAAAATTGAGGAGTAAACTGGAATGTGTACATTTGTAGCACTACAATTGGGATACCAACATAGAACAGGAAGATATGATTTTATCTCACTCTAAAGTGTCTGTTTTATAACCAGTGAATGAGTTCCTTGAAATTTTCTAAGCAGCATCCACTTTAACCAAAAGGGAACAGAAGAGTAACAGAGTGGATGGGAGGCTTTTGGAGACCAAGTAACAGCAAAACCAAACATAGACGTTGCCAGTTGCTGGTCTATTAACAATCATGCTTGTGATTGGATGTATCGGTTCTTGTTTGCCCTTGGTAGACAACAGACAAATCCGTCACCTGGTTCCAATGCCACCTGTTCATATTGTCAGCCATATATTAGGATGTGTAGCAAGGCAAGCAGTTGGTAGAGAGAAGAGCTGATCTACCTTCTTAACCTTTTATTTGAAGTTGTGTGTGGAATGTCAATATCTTGTGGGTGTCATTATTTTCTCTTCAAGTTAGATGTTCTATACATTTTAGTGGTTGCTGCTGTTAAAAGTCATCAAGTGATGTGGTTTCTGTTATTTGGTACAGTTCTTTGATTCTGTGGTGCCAGTCCATATGGCTTGAAAAAAGGAGTCCTTACTGAGACCCACAGGATTCATTCACTTGAAGCATTTATTTAATTGATCTGGGAAAAGCAGTTTATTGTTTGTTTTATTTTACAAACATATCAACCTCAATGGAT
Organism: Acanthosepion lycidas; assembly: GCA_963932145.1. Lineage (NCBI taxonomy): Eukaryota > Metazoa > Mollusca > Cephalopoda > Sepiida > Sepiidae > Acanthosepion > Acanthosepion lycidas. The sequence goes on along the minus strand of OZ010599.1, from coordinate 92,677,705 downwards.
TATTTGATGCTGACAAGATTTTTATTGTTGGTAATATTTTTTTCAAAATTGTATTGCTAGTAATATTTTTTCTTCAAAAGTGTATTACTGGTATTAAAACCTACTTTTACACTTTCATAGTGTTTTGACCCCAGTTTGGGGGTTAACTATTTGCCCATAGTTGGGACCCTAACAGGTGCTACCACCTCTGGTCATGGTAGACCTGTAAACACCAGCAATTAAGAGGTGGTTCCAGTTTTCTCAAAACCTCCTGATCAGAGGCCTTGCTGTTGGATGCAATTCATCGCCATACCCAGTATGGAAAAGCAATTTATACAGCCAACAGTTGAGATATTTCTGAATGAGCATGCTATCCATATGAAAGTCTTGATCTGATTAGGCTGTTCAATAAAGTGTTGGGCAAGACTTCTAAGTACAGCCTATTCTATGTTAACTTTCCTTATGTCCGATACTAACAATCATAAATATAAGTACTGGTCATTATGTACAATATTTACATTATTTGTCCTCATCTTTGTCGCCATATTTATCACAACCTTTCAGGTGGTTGGAATGTCGAACTGAACCCTTCATTTTTTAGGCTGTTCTAGTTCCACATGCCATGTCTAATGGATGTCAGTTATCTCCTGTTAATTCCCCTCTCCAAGTTCTCCACCGCCTTAACCAGGTATTGAACTCTCACTCTTTGGGTCCTGTCACTGGATCTAACTAATGCCTTTATCCACTGTACTATGTGTCCTTGAGAAATATAGACAGATACTGGTCATTATTTTAAGAAGTAAGGAGGTACAAATGAAAAGATCTGAAATAAGTTTTCCATTTCAGTAAACAGCTGTTAAACACTTATCTCTTCTTTCTTTCATTTTCTTACTGAAACTAAACCTTTTCCCATGTGATCAAAATGAAATAGTCCATTATTTATGAGGTATTGGCAGGGAGTAATGGTTGTGCAAACTAACAGAATTTGTCTTCTTGACCCCTTGTCATAACAACAATTATGTACTATGTCCCTTCAGGATGTGAGTAATCCCGACTCTCCACAACTTCCTATCTTTTGTAGCTCATGGCAATGTTTATCTTTTTACTGTTACTCCCACTCCCTGATCTGTTCTCCATTTACACAAGCTTATAATGTAGGTTACTTGCTATTTCCCTCTGTTCCTCTTCATCTTCAATGTCCTGTGAGTGTCAAATTCACCAAGCCCTCCTTCCTCATTATGTGGCCCAGAGTTTTCAGTTATCTTTTCGATTCTAAGTGTATGTCTCCTTTTGGATTCCATTTTCCTACGTACTCCCACAATGGTATTCTCAGCATTAGCTTGGTTTCCGATCTCACACAAACCTTCATATCAATTAAAATCCAAAATGTCATTTTATTAACCATGTATTTTTTGTCAATAATACTTGCATTAATTCCTCTTTTGAATTGCATTTTTATAATAGAATTATTTACAATGATTTCTTAATGTGAAATTATTAGCAATGCATTTACACAATACATGTGATTGTCCAATTTTGTCAATAATACTTGCATTAATTTCTGACACCCGACATTTGCTTTTACTTACTGATTTTCAATGCATTCATTTACATTATAAATCTAACAGCCTGATTCTGTTAGTAATGCATTAATTTGTAAATATGAAAAATCAATTCTCAATTCAGTAGTTGAACAAGTCTAGTATGCTAAAACTCTTGGTCAGGATGACAATTTCATTCAAAAGCCTCGAGTCAACCCATGGTATGATTTTAAGGCACTTCCAAATAGTGATGCATGTTAGGATTGTCTTTCCAAGCCAAGATTATCAAGAATTCACTACTTTGACAAATTAAGCATTGTGAAATTTGAAACTAGGTCTCATGGTTAGAAATCTAAAGTTTTGTACATTTGGTCACATAGTATAATAACATTAGACACCATTTAAATGGATGCATCAGCTAAAACTAGTTTTCCTATTGTCTTTTTTCTTCTATATGTAGTCTTTTTCTACAGGTTAATTCTGAGAAATGTGTGTGTGTGTGAGAGAGTGCATACATACAACAGTCTCTCCCTATCTCTGGGATGATATTGTAGCATGTGGCATTAACAATCCTGCCAATGTCTTACCATCAGACTACTCAAATCTTGTGTGTCATAGGCATTCTTCAGTTATTTTGACAGATCCTTAATGAATCAAACCTGTCTGATGCTAAAAGTTTACAATGTTGCTCAAGTTTTGTATACCTATAAACAATTGGCATGGGCACCATTAGGTTGCTGTATAGTGCTTGTTCTTGTGTAGCAAGTCAACAGCCATCATCTGACACTTACCTTATATATATATATATATATATATCTGAATGGGTCATTTTCTACAAACTCTAAAAATAGACAAGCAAGAACGCCGTTGAGAGGAGATCCCATTGGCAAACCAAATTTTTGTCTGTAAAGCTGGTTATCAAATGTAAAGAAACATTGCTTGATGATTAGCTGGTATATTTTTTTGATTTTATGTGTAGGTAGAGGTAGTTTAATTTTTGATTTTATTAGGTGTTTTTTTTTTGTTTTTTTTTTTAAATCATTTGACCCCAAGTAGGGAAATAAAGCCACTAAGATACAGGGGGGGGGGTTACTGAGTAAGAAAGAATATGAGAAAAAAGATAAAATATTAAGGAGAGAGAACAATAAAAGAACAAGAATTAAGAAAACAGAAGATAACGAGTATTATAAGATTATTATACGAAGGTTTTTATATGCATCTTTAAATATAGGTTTCCAATTATTAATATGTGGTAATTAATGGAGGATCAGTTTATTACTGAATAACTACAGTAAACCGATCTCCCACTTTATGTCCAGCAGTCGACTCATATTCATACAAGTTTTTTCAATATTATCAAAGATTTTTTTTAATTTCTTACCATTTTGTTTTTCTTTTTATCATATCACTCCCAAGTAAGGCAATAAAGCCACTAAGACACAATATGTGGTCAGTTTTTTTACTTAATAACTATAGGAAACTAATCCCCATTTTTATGCCCAGCAGAATATTATAATCATACTTGTTTTTCCCATGCTGTCAAAAAAATATTTTGTTAACTTCTTACTATTTCTTTTTAATCATTTCATCTCAAGCAAGGCAATAAAGCCACTAAGACAAATTTAAATTTTTGAAGATCAAAGTTGACAGGAAAGCAAGAAGTCAGAAGACAGTTCTATGTGCAAGAGAAGAAACTGTTAGCATAGAACTTACGGAGATATC
>OZ010599.1:92644338-92671763 GCA_963932145.1 Acanthosepion lycidas | reverse complement strand
GAGAGAAAGAGAGAAAAAAGACCGAGACGGAGAGAGAAAGACCGAGACGGAGAGAGAAAGACCGAGACGGAGAGAGAAAGACCGAGACGGAGAGAGAAAGACCGAGACGGAGAGAGAAAGACCGAGACGGAGAGAGAAAGACCGAGACGGAGAGAGAAAGACCGAGACCGAAAGAGAGAGAGAGAGAGAGAAAGAGAGACCGAGAGAGAGACCAAGAAAAAGAGAGAGGGAGAGAGAAAGAGAGAGGGAGAGAGAAAGAGAGAGGGAGAGAGAAAGAGAGAGAGAGAGAGAAAGAGAGAGGGAGAGAGAAAGAGAGAGGGAGAGAGAAAGAGACCGAGAGAGAGATAGAGATAGAGAGAGAGGCTAACCGAAATGCTAAAAAACGAACTTTGCCATAAATATATAAAAAATCGATGTTTTAAAAACTTTGAAAATAAAACGCTAAGAGCAAATAGCAAAACAAGTGAAAAAGAATGTCTTCCTTGAGAAGGGAATATGTGAAAAAAAGGAAACGGAAAGTATGAATGAAAGTGAATTATTACAAAGAAAAAGAACAAGAAAAAATATAGAAAATCAGTATGAATCGTGAGAAAGAACGAAATGTTGAAACAGATTGACAATAAAAAAAGAAAAAAAAAATGTAACAAGAGAAATGCAAATGAACGAAAGATGAAGCTTCATTGGCTTCACGTCTGAATCTGTCCAATTAAGAAAAGGCGTCGTAGACAGTATTTTGACGGGCATGCGAATACAGAACACGCGCGCGTGTAATGTTCCTTTCCTTTTGTTAAATCAAAAGAGACATATTCGGGGGTGAAGGGAGCATACCACCAGATATGAATGGGTCAGAAGCGGCAACGCAAGTCATAGTGACACATGATAGTAGATCAAAAGACACGAGTTTAGTGATCACAGACATAGTTTCACACTTCCCAACCTTCCACACTACCCTCGCTCTTAGAATACTTTATGCTTTCTTTTTTGGAAAAAAAAAACAACAAAACAAACAAAAAAAAACAAAACTGGGCGAGCCGGTTCAAGGTTCAGATTGTTTTCTGGTTCATAAAAGGTGTGTAAAATAGGAAATACTCATAGGACGGATATTATTTACTTTTAAAAGGTCATTCACTTGATTTGTATAATGTACTGAGAAATTAGGACTCTTGACTAAGACGTGGAAGACGTACTACTTCGACTTTTACAGATTTTTATTTTTCAAAGACTGGAAGTTGTGGAGAGTCATGATCGCTCACATCTTGGAGGCATATCAATTCAATTTTGTGCCATGCGTGATACTCTTAAGCGATCATGTATCTTTCGATACATGACTGACGAGACAGATTTTTTTTCCTGCAGTAGGTTGCCATTTCTTTCTGTGGTAGACCAGTTGCCATCCGAGGCTATAGAACCCAGTCTGTCCTGCTATTTTACCCATACCTGTGAAAAGCATAGTGTAAAAAAGAATTACCAATACTCAATTTATTATCAAAGAATAGCATTGATAATAATGCCTCCAGGAAGTGAGCGATCATAACTCTCCACAACTTCCAGTCTTTTGTTGCTTTAAGTAACTTTTTCGCTCTTTGCTCCTTTGTTGTGGGTATGACGATCAACTGCATCCGGGTCCTGGGTAAGACGATAAACTATGTCCAACAGCAAGGCCTCTGATCAGGAGGTTTTGAAAAGTGTGGAACCACCTCTTAATTGCTGGTGTCCCCAGGTCCACCCTAACCTGGGGTGGTAGCACCTGTTAGGGTCCCAGCTATGGGCAAATAGTTAATCCCCAAACCCAGATCTGATCCTGGGTATGATGATAAACTACTAAACTATGTCTAACAGCAAGGTCTCTGGTAATACATTTTTGAAAAAAACAAATAAAATTACCAGCTATACATTTTTTTTTTTTAAATATTAACAGAAATGGATTTTTGACAAAACAAAAATATTACCAGAAAAAAAAAAAATAAATAAATAAAAAAGTTGTCAGCATTAAGTGACCCATTGAGGTTGATATGACGTAAAACAAAACAAACCAAACATCTTTGCTCCTGTTCTGTTATAATTTACACAAACACATTTAGTAGGTTACTTAATGTTCCACTCACCCTGTTCTTCTTGCCTTCAATATGTCATGTGAGTGTCAAATTCTCCAAGTCCTCACCCCCTTATGCAACCCAGAAATTTCCTTGTAGTTGGTAGAACTACATCACTGCCATATAGCAGATATTACATAACACTTGGGTACACTTTTCTTTGTTCCAATGAAATGTCCCTGTTTCTTATTACTTTGTTTAGCTTTTGAAAACCATCTTTTGCTATTCCTACCTTCTACTGCTGCTTTATTGAGAGTGGTTTGGTGTACTGCATCACTGTGATATGCCACCTACTTGGCAGCAGAAAAGAGAACCCTACAAAGAGTTATAGACGTTGCTCCCTGCCCTCCTAGAAGGACATTTTTAATTCAATTCTCATTGTCGTAGCAGAACAGAAAACAATAGAAGACAGCATGCATCCTAGTTACCATTTGATTGAACTGTTGTCCACTGGATAACATTTTAGTTCTCTTCATTCTAGGAAAAAGCTCAGGGGACAGTTTTATCCTTGGACCATGAACATTTTTGCACACTGACAATTTTAGACATATTTTAAATGTTATTACTTTTCTTTATTTGATGCTCTGTGTGTGTGTGTGTGTGTGTGTGAGAGAGCATGTTGGTGCCTCTGGGACAGCTGTCCAATTAATTTTATTGTGCATTAATGCAGGGAAAAGAATATATAAATAAAAAAAATAAATAAACAGAGTATATACTTCCAGATTTCTGTGTCATATTTTCTGTCATTTTCTGAACATGCTTGATTTTGACATCCCCATTATGTAGTTAACACTTTAGGTTGTCTCTTTTGCTGATGACCATGCACTGTCTCTCTTACACTTATACTTCTTTTTACTATTAGGCTGGTGCAAAAATAATGTCGTTTTCTCACATAGTAACATATGTGAGAAAACGACATTATTTTTGCACCAACCTAATACTTTGACCATGTGTTCTTTCAATTTCCTTTCTGGATCTACCATTAACATAGGTTCATCTGTGTATCTTATGTTGTTATGATTCTCTCCACCAATAATAAATACCAGTAAGTCTTGTAGTTATTATGATTGTCTTGCTGTAGAATTTAGATCAATCTGGTGAGAAAAAGCATACTTGTCAGGAGGGGGATCCAGTTTATAACATAATTGTAGTGTCAAATTGATCCCTGACTTCTTAAACAGTTATCTGTTCAATGTTCTTATATTCAAATGTCAAGGCCATATCACGTTGAAACATTGGTGCACATACAATCATCGAAGTTAAGCAATGTCAAACCTGGTCAGTACCTAGATCGGTGACTGCTTTGGAATACCAAGGGATTTATGCTTGGATGTGTAAGTGGTGTAATGGATAATGGCATGGAATTGGAAATCCAAGAACTGGCTTCCAATTCCAGCTGAGCTTGTTATATTCACTTACACACAAATACTCATGGAAAAGGGTATAGCTCTGGGCTAATTAGTAGAACTATTAGTCAATAAAATTTTTCTGGATTTAAATAATCGCAAAAGGTTGATAAACTGTAAAAAACAAATCAATAAATGTCAAGTATGAAACTGTACAATAAAGTAAGCAGTTGCAAACTTGATGTTTGTAAATAAGAACAAGGGATTGATTTGACATTGTATATTATAAACAGTATCCCACTTTCTAAATGAAAAAGTCAGTCAGTTATGTGCCATGTGTGATACACGCATAGGTGATCGTGTATCTTTTGATACATGACTGATGAGACAGTTTTTTTTTCCCGCGGTAGGTTGCCATTTCTTTCTGCAGTAGACCAGTTGCCATGCAAGGTTATAGAACCCAGTCTGCTATTTACTCCCAGATGGGGGAGAAGTGGATTCATATCTTTCCCAAGGGTATTAGCACGTAAGAGAATGTAATGGATTCAACTGGAATTCAAACTCAGCTCTCCGATTCCCCAATCTGAGCTGCTATCCATTACACCACTGTAAAAAAAACAGTTTCAAAACTTTTTTTATTTTTACAAGTAGACCAGTTACCAACATTTCATTTCCTCATGATTAGCCTTCATCAGAATTTTTATTCATGTAGTTACATGAATATGGCATAATGAACTCAATAAGATTCAATACCCAAATAAATTCATTTTTATTAAAACAGATTAAAGAAAAAGGTTTTAAATCTTGTCAGAGAATTGCAATGATTCTTACCAAAAGAAATTGATGAAGACTTGTTGGAACTCACCTGGAAATAAAAAAAAAAAAGAAAAAGATTTAGTAAATAAAATGTAATACATAAAAGGAAAAAAAATTAAATAAATGAAACGGCCATAAGCACACACCCCCAACAACAAAAAAAAAACTGACACCAATTGGTCTTCCAGCATTATTTTGTAAATAGGTTTATTAGAAATAGGATTGTGATCCGCACCCCACAACTTTATGCTACTTTTAATGATAAAGAATAAGTCATGGATTCCACTGCTCATTTTGAATTCAGAGTCATTCTCCTAACTTGGTTGCCCAATCTACTTTACTTTGCTATTTTACCCCTAAGTTTAACTGTTACAAAGAGATTGATGAATCTAGACATTAAAAAAAAATTCTAAATTACAGAGAAAGTTCCTTGACTCTTGAAATACGACATTTTGTAAATTACTTGACATACCTGACTAATTACATTTGGCATCTAATTTCATTGTAGAGTGGATTAATTTCCCAACCATCAAATGTGATCATCTGTGTATGCAAGGTCAAGAGAGAGGAGGGACAGAGAGAGAAAAGAGAGCAAGAAAGAGAAAGAAAAAGAGAAAGCGAGAAAAAGAGAAAGCGAGAAAAAGAGAAAGCGAGAAAAAGAGAAAGCGAGAAAAAGAGAAAGCGAGAAAAAGAGAAAGCGAGAAAAAGAGAAAGCGAGAAAAAGAGAAAGCGAGAAAAAGAGAAAGCGAGAAAAAGAGAAAGCGAGAAAAAGAGAAAGCGAGAAAAAGAGAAAGCGAGAAAAAGAGAAAGCGAGAAAGTGAGAAAGCGAGAAAGTGAGAAAGAGAGAAAGCGAGAAAGAGAGAAAGCGAGAAAGAGAGAAAGCGAGAAAGAGAGAAAGCGAGAAAGAGAGAAAGAGAGAAAGCGAGAAAGAGAGAAAAAGAGAGAGAAAGAGAAAGAGAGAGAGAAAGAGAAAGAGAGAGAAAGAGAGAGAGAGAAAGAGAAAGAGAGAGAAAGAGAAAGAGAGAGAAAGAGAGAGAGAGAAAGAGAGAGAGAAAGAGAGAGAGAGAAAGAGAGAGAGAGAAAGAGAGAGAGAGAAAGAGAGAGAGAGAAAGAGAGAGAGAGAGAAAGAGAGAGAGAGAAAGATAAAGGAGAGAAAGAAAGATAAAGGAGAGAAAGAAAGATAAAGGAGAGAAAGAAAGATAAAGGAGAGAAAGAAAGATAAAGGAGAGAAAGAAAGATAAAGGAGAGAAAGAAAGATAAAGGAGAAAGAAAGATAAAGGAGAAAGAAAGAAAGGGGGGAGAAAAGAGAGAAAGGGGGAATAAGAGAGAGGAAGAAAGGGGGAGAGAAAGAAGCTGAGAGAAACAAAAGGAGGAAATGTTAATTATGTTGATTAAGCACATGTTTTATGACCTCTCACTCCAGCCATTTTGTAATAAAGTGTTTGATTAGAGAGAAGAGGAGTAATGAAAGAATGGATGTGGGGTCAAGGCAAAAATCAGACAGCAGTGGATTTTAAAGCCAGGAAGTCATTTTTACTTGAAAGGAGTGGTTGGACATGCCACACTCCTGAAAGGAGATGGTATTCGAGACAATAAATCATATTCTCTCATTTAACATTTTTTTTTTTCATTCTTCCTCTTTTTACTTTTATACAGAATATTACAAAAAAAAAAAAAAAAAAAAAAAAAAAAAAAAAAAAAAGAAGAAAGAAAAAAAAGCCAATACTTTAGGTTATTTCCTTCAATACTGTCCCAGAGTTACTTAGTATTTTATATAAATATGTTTGTAAATTTGCTATATTCGGGAGTGGGGAGAATGCTCAGTATTGTAGATATAAACAATGTATACATAGAAATCAACACTGAATAGTGACTGTCATTTCATGCCTTCAAGTATTATCCATGCAAGGATATCACTTCAAATATTATTTTCAGTGGATATCTGTAGTTGAATAGATGTTCCATTTTATTTTAAACAATATTTTTTTTTCACCTACTTTCCTGCACACACAAGAATACTTAAAGAAAACATGAACTCTGACAGAATTTGAACATGCGTCTTCCTTTGCAGGAGAAACCAATGTCTGATCTGACAGGCTTTAACCACTTGCTATGAAGAGCTTCCCAATCAAGCAAGGTTTTATTTCCCTTTAAAGCACACTCACTCATTCAGATTTTCTTGAAAAGCAAAACTGGTCAGTTTCATACACAAATCAAACATCTAAAGATGTAATGGATTTTATTTTATTTTTTTTTTTAAATCAGACATTTTTATTACTCTAAACATTATTTTTAGATGATACACAAATTTGAATAGATGCCAGTTTTATTTTAAACAGTATTTGTTTTGTCTGTCAGCCTGCATACGCAAGAAAACAAAGAAAATCATGCCTTCAACAGGGTACAAACATGCACCATCTTTTGTAGCATAAGTAATTGTAATTCACATCTTGGACTGTTTCTTTTGCTTTCAACCATACATTTTCCCCTCTTGCAATTGATGTTTAGTCCTTTCTTCTCACTTTCTTTTACTACTTTCCATTGGAGTTCCTGTAGTTTCCTTTCTGGGTTGGCTAGCAACAATGTCATCTGCATATCCAATGTTGTTAAGGTTGTGTCCAGCATTCAAGTCATTTGGAGTTCGTGTGAAACTCAGGTTACAACTGCAGCCATCCTTTCATAGGATTAAATATTGTTAAGTGTTTTTTCCTCAATCAATGCAATATATATATATATATATAGCATACACATGGAAACAGTCAAAAATGATGAAGTTGTTTGAAATATGTAGTGCACTTATATGCATGAAAATACACACACACACACATATATATATATATATATATATATATATATATATATATATATATATATATATATACAGATGTATGCAAGGTACAAGGAAGTATGGGGATTTATTGTCTGAATCCATGTTATCCATATATGCGTGTATATGTTTTCTCAGTATGTGTGTAGATGTATTTTTAAGCATACTGATAAAAATCATACAAATGAACACACTACACATTTCAGACAATAAGTCACCATTCCATTCCATTTTGGCCTCAAGAGGTCATTCTCAAATTATTAACCCTAGCTTGTTTCCTGTCTTTGAAGGTCAGTAGAATCATATACCAGTCAATGAAATGAGTTGTCTCTCTTGACTTCATGAAATAAAAACCTACAAGCAATGTAAATCATTCGTCCCTTAAAATCATGATATTTTATCCCAAAGACGTATGCCCATAAGATTCTTACAACATTGAAATGTAAAGAAAAAAAAAAAAGGAAATTCTCAGTAAATGGTTAAAAATTATTTTGCCCCTTCTCCTTTTAAAACAGTTCATCTGGTACTTTAAAAACATCCAAATACTAAAATTCAGAATTTGTTTTTTTTTTTTGTCTCATAAGCAGATATATGGTATTTTTGGAACCATTTCCTAAGAAATATGGGCTATATCCAGTCTGAAAGTAGACAGTCTCAGAATTTCAGAACTGGTCTAATTTTATCCCAACTCCAAGTATTTGTCAAGTTATGATCATTTGTATTTAATCAACATTATAATATTTACCAAACATAACAGACACCTGACTGAATAAGGTCAGCAGGTAAAATATCTCGAATATTATAAGAGAATTGATATGAAAGATATTTAATAAAAATTTTTTATTTTTTATATCCATCAAAACTGAAAGAATTATTGTTTTAAATCTTTGAAAATATTCAGGAAGCGACACCATGTAACATTTATCTTTATCCAAAATATTTCTGGATAGTAAACTTACCTTGGTTACAGTGGGCTCACAAAAAAAGACATTTGGAATTTTGGGAACATTTCATAAGGGACATGTGCTGTATCTTGTCTACAAGTAGATAGTCTCATAATTTTAGAAATGGTTTGACTTTTGTTATATGATCTTTAGAAGTTAATCAAAAGTTGCACATGTTTAATCATTTATTTTTTGATGATCACTTCTAGAGAGTTGCGTTTTCAATTCTCTATTTTGCTAGAAAGATCATTGGAATCTTGTTGAAATAAATATTATAAGTGACAGACAGGTTTAACTTGATAGTCTTCCTCACTACACAGTAGGCTTTCTACACCGAAACATCTATTATTTATTTAGAAATGTGATAATTTTGTTTTAATTCTCCTCTTAATTACAAATTGAGTTAAAATCATTGAAATTGCTAAAAAACAACAAATATTAGAAGATCATAAAATCTGAAAAAAGCAAAACTGTTAATTACTTTTGATTTTGTGTTAAAATTAACAGAAGTAATTAATTTACCATAGTGAACCAAAAGTTTTGTACAGCTATGTATTTGTCAAGTTATAATCATTTGAAGTTAATCAAAAGTTGTACATGTTTAATCGTTTATTTTTTAAATGTTCAGTTCGGCTTTCTGCCTCATTTTGTTAATAAATTATTTAAGCCAACCTGAAAGGTCAAAGATCTTTGTGTCAAAATGTCCTAACAAACCAAAGTTACATTTCTGTCGGCCACTGATAACACAAAAATGGTTACCATAAGCAGAAATTTGTTCGGGTTTGCTGGGAATTTATCAGCTTCACAAAAACAGAATATTTAAAATAGCTGATGTTTAGTTATTAGGTCAGATTTTGGGAAGTGAGTCAGTTCAAGGACATTTCAGCAATCATCACCCCACCTTATCAAGTATAGATGTTAACAAAATGTGTCTTAGTATTTTTTTTTTATTATTATTTGAAATAGATGACTCCTTTTTGCTTATTAAACAGTGTGTATGATGTGTATCATCCTGTGCATTTGAGAAATCTTAGAAGAAAATGTTCTCTGGTCTCTCTTTGATCCCGCATGCTTTACTGATCACCCTCAAAGAATGTTACAGCAAGCAACAATAAAAATGGGGTGACTATTTCAAATACGAAGTGTCCATAACATTTGAAGTAATTTCATTGCCTGATTAAAAATAAATACATTAATTTTATATATATATATTATATATTTTATAGCAAAATTACCTCAACATGGGATAGTCTATTTCAAGCTGTTCGGTACATCATCAGCCACTAAGTGTGTCTGGGAGCAGTGTTTTAAATTTATTTTCAATGTCTGTCCTCCTTTGGTAGAGGCCTTGTTAATGAAAATGGGTTTGTGTTAGCAACTGGTGGGGGTGTAAGGTATCTTATCCGGGGTGGGCAGAAGCAGTCTGGGGTTGGAGTTTATTTATGGTTAGAACCTTTCATGAGCCCCAAGTGTGTTTTTCTGTGATTCATAGTAAACAGTTTTTGTACTACAGGTATCCAATATTCTTAATAAGTGATGGGGGATTTAAACTTAAGCCCGTTAAGATTAATGTAAATTAGTTGAATGATAGATTTATAGATTGTGGGTAATACCAGAGTACCCAATGGAATAAATTATGCTGTCCAACATAATTATATGCATACATATCTTCATATATATATATATATATATATATGCCACTATACACATACATACACCCCCACATATATACACATGTATTATCATGTAATTTTGAATGTATTTCTATGTCTATATTTCATGATTAGTTCTCTATGTTGATTTAATAGTTTATTATCCTGATTTTTTCTTCTAAACATAGCTTGCACCTATCCCTAAAACTATTGGGAGTGTTTGCAAAACCTAGAATTTTCCAATTTATTAAAAAATTCAGACCCTTTTCCTTCAATTCCCCAAATTTTTTTCAAAAGGGCTGTTTGGCATTTTAATTTTCAAGCTCTCTGTGGAGAATTTAATAATTAATATTACTAGGATCCACCAGAATTATATACCAATGGATTGATTACCTGTACTATATATATGTATGCAGATTTTGGCAGCATGTTTTCATTAAGACATGTCTCATTAAATAATTTAGAGTTTTTCCTACTTACTTTTAATAGGATCCTCTCTTAATTACAGACAAGTTTCTTAGTATCCATATTGAAGGAAAAAAGAAAATTAAATTTTAATCATGTAGACACACGTGCAAACGTCAAGGAAGGTAACTAAGTTATTGAAATTTCTAAATATTTTTAAAAAAGAAAAAACTATTTGAATATAAGTAAAACCTAGATATAAACTATCTACTGTAAACATTTTCAAACATTTGTGCAGTTTCATAAATTAATTTTATTAAGAGTTGGTTTCAATTTTTTAATATAAATAGCTTCAAGAATTTTTGGTTTATGTTTATTATTTTCATCAAAAAATATAGATGTATTTTCAAGACCCTGATAACAACATTGTGCTGTCAAAAGTACTTAGAATAAAATGAATATGTATCAGTGTTGTAATTTTTCCTTTAATAAAGGTACTAAGAAACTTGTCCATAATTACAAGAGGATGCTATTAAAAATAAGTAGACAAGATTTGTGTAAATTATTCAATGAGACATGTCTGTCTCTCTCTCTCTCTCTCATATATATATATATATATATATATATATATATATATATATATATGAGAGAGATTGTTGTTGACTTACAAATGCTTGATTGTATGACCATGACATGAATTGGTATATCTGGCCATCTGGAATGGATTCAAACATCGATTTGCAAAGATTGTGGATTGAAAGGATGCCACACAATGCGTTTCATCCATATTGTGAAATTTATGACGAGAAAAAGAAGCAAACAGTTCAGCTTGCCATGTTTGTAAAAAAAAAAAAAAAAAAACTACTGGCTACCCCCTATCCTACCATGAGCCATTCCCCAGCTGATGGCACTGATAATCCACAACCATGCACTAGAGGCTAATAAGATGTTTTGTATTTGTACATATTTTGGCATGATTTACAACTAAAATGTTTTCTTTTTTTGTACTTATATTTTAGTTTTTTGAATGCTGAGCAAATAGTAAACCAACTGTACGGTATGTCAATGTAAAAATAAGAAAAAAAAATATGTAGAGAGATGATAGAAATGGTACCAAATCTAAAGAAACCATAAAAATTATATTAAAGAAAAAAAAATACAATAAAAGATAGAAAGATAGCAAAATTAATTACAGGCCTACTTATGACCAGATCAGTTTATGACATGTCAGTAATAACCAATCATGGTTGTAAGTCAACTTATATATCTTTCAGAATAGAACATTCTTTTGTCAAACAGAAATCAAAATGTAAAAGATATAATCACTCACCAATCATGAATATAAAAAAAAAAAAAAAAAAAAAAAAAAAACATAGGAAAAACGCCCAAGAAAATTCCTCAATGTGAAAGGATGTTTCTCATAAAAAAAAAAAAAAAAAAAAAAAAAAAGAATAAAATCAAAATACATAGCCACACAATAAAGTGACCATTTACTTCCAAACAGTAGAAATCAAGGGGGGAAAAAAAAAAAAAAAAAAAATCACAAACAGAGGCTAAGATGGTGACAGCATTTTTACCTTTAGGTGACCTTTAAAATAAAAAAAAATAAAAAAAAAAAAAAAAAACACAAGAAAAAAAAAGGGGGAAGAAGTTCTTGTTACTAACAGTTTATTGTATAAGCATACTGTTAATTGGTAGACCGGTGGGTTGGAGACATAATTTGTAGACCAGGAATAAACAGTAAAAAATGAATGGCTAATTGGTTTCTAAGGAAGTTAACTAAAAACCTCAGGTCAGAACACTTGAATTGAGAGAGACAGAGTTGGGGAGTGGTCAATCAAATATGGACAAAGTGCTGGCTAGAAAAAAGGGGTGACTAACAGCTGTAGTAGTTTTAGGAGTACAAAATACAAGTGTCAACATTAAATTATTTCTTTTAATCCCCCTCATCATCCAGTCACATTTCATATGGCACACTTATTATTTTTCAAATAATTTTCTCCATGGAAGGCACAATTACTCTGTTCTGTGTTAATTTTTTAACTATTGTTCACTGAATACAAGGCCTAAGTGCCACTCAAGATAGAGGGTTACTGAATGGGGATCTTGTAAAGTTGGTTGGTTGATTTTGTTTTGTGGCATATCAACCTTTATGGTTACTTAATGATGAAATTTAAATATTTTTAATGCAATTGTAGGTCTTCAACTATAGTATTGTTGGTCAATCTACTATAAAATGTATTGCTGGTTATTTGGCTTTCAAAATTTATTGTTGGTAATTTTAATTTTTCCAGACATGTATATTTTGTACAAAAGAGTAGTACAACAATACAAGGTAGTAAAGAAAGGCAAGAAGAAAGGACTAACTACTACTAACTCATCCACTACTCTAAATTGTTTTCCAACTGCAAACCTCAGCCTGCTTCGTCCTGCCTCTCTGTCCAATTTTGCAGAGAGATTTAACTACTTCTTCAATCTCAAACTCGTTAACCATAACTGCTCAACTGAGCCTAATTTGTTCACATCTTTTAACATTGACACATTTTTAGTCTTTACAGAAAATAGTAACTCACTTCCGACAATAGACCATCATATCTCAGGAGCTGTGTCTGTCAGGTAGCAATGCATATCCCACCATGGTCATGGTGAAGCCACTGATATTCATATGCACCGAATTTAATAACACTAAATAATTTGATTACTTTTTATTTTACATTTATTTTGTAATACTTCAGTTAAACTTTCTATGATGAAAATCAGTAAGATGGAATAATACTAGTAATAAAATAATAATAATGAAGAGTGTATAGAGCCAGTGTGTTGTGATAAAACAATATGATAGTGTTAAATTCATAGTAATAATGAAGAACATATCAACCCAGATAATTGGGATAAATGGCAAGAAACTCCTAATATAGGAGTTAAGTCAATGTTTTTAAAACACCTTTCATCTAAGTGTTTACCCAAAACAATGGCCGCTAATTAGATGGAAGAAAGACAATTTGGCAGTCATTGATGGTAGCTGAACAGTGTTCAGAAGTCATGTTTGTTCGAGGATGAAAGAAAAACACTAAGTAAATAAAAACTCATTTGTATTATTACTAACATTGCCATACTGTACCTAAGTGGACAGACAGCAATCAACTGAAATAAATTATTGATAAAGAAAACGGACACTTTTTTTTTTTTTATCGGAATTCAAGCAGAAAGAACAATGACCTACAAAAAACAAGTGTCTTGCCGGAAGATTGTATTGTGCTAATCTTTCCAAATAGATAATAAAAAAAAAAACTAACTACCTGAAAAAAAATAAAAATAAAATAAAATAAAATAAACACATTCAAAATTGTGGTTTTCACTTGGGTCTAAACACAGATCATCTCCACTGATGGAGAAATTTACATCTGGATCATGAGACAGGTTTTAAATTTAAGTGAAGGTAGAGATTTGCAAAGATTAGCTTCGATAAAAGTGTTGGTGGGGGGTGGGGTGGGTAAATGAAAGTTGGGAGATAGTTTTGCAGTATACTTAGAAATGAGAAGAGACTGCTGGCTTTGAAAATCAGCATTGAAGATTCTATCTCTAACCATTATTGTTGAAAAATTTGAAACCACTGCATTTGATGGCAAATAAGACTTCCCAACCACAAAAATAAATTTAAAAAATAAATGAAATTAAAAATGAAGAAACAAAACCCAAGAAAGGAGCTAAAAAAAAAAAAAAAAAAAAAAATCTCCCATCTTTTAGATGTGAAGTTGAAAATGCTTATATTTAGATAACTGGTACTTGAACCTAGCCTAATTCCATAATATTAACTATAAATAGGGGACTCTAGCCTAATTCCACAATACTGTAATAGTAAATGAAAATGGAGGGGGTGGGGTCATATATCTAAAGTTGAGACTTCTGGTAGGTTAATGTGTACCCAGAACCCATAGACTACTAGTACTTATACCTAGCCTAATTCCACAATACTGTAATAGTAAATGAAAATGGAGGGGGTGGGGTCATATATCTAAAGTTGAGACTTCTGGTAGGTTAATGTGTACCCAGAACCCATAAACTACTAGTACTTATACCTAGCCTAATTCCATAATATTAAATATAAATAGGGGACTCGTATAAGTTCAGGTTTCTAGTAGGCCATGTGTACCCAGAACCCATAGATTACCAGTACTTATACTTAAACTAATTCCTTAAATGTGAACAAGGAAGTCATAAATGTGAAGTTGAGAGAACTTGTCTTCTAATCTTTCCCAGAAGCTTTAGACTATTGGCAATTTCCCTTTGCCAAATTCTAACTCCTGTAATATTAAATGTAAATAGGAAGGTAGCTTTATATTAGCCCAAATGTGGCCATTTATCTACAAAAACAGTCCTGATAAGAACTTTTGACAGAGCTGTGTTGGTACTCTGCTTCTGCCTGTACAGGACTGCCCCACCCCAGATAAGGCAATATGATCCTTTGTAATTATGTATAATTCTTATCTATTTCCTATTTTAAAGGATGGAAAACAAGGAGGTAATTATTTCTCCATTAAATAATTTATAAATTCTCTATAAATAAACGAAAGCTTCATTTCTTCCGGGGTAACCATCACATCTGAAGAAACTATTGAAAAAACAAGAAAATTTCTTAGAAACAAAGATAAGAGTGCTTAATTGCTATTTAATATGAATTCTCCTTTATGTCTGAATACTAAACAATTTCCTTAGAGATGAAGAGGAAATTTCAGGCAACAGAGATGTGGTTGCATAAAAAGGATGTTGAAAATACCAGGGACTGAACATATGTGCAATGAGGAAGTTCTAAGGAATAATGGAAACAATATGACTTAAAACCAGAAAGAGTCAGTTGAAATGTCTGTGACACAAAATGAGGAAAGAGGGTTTGGAGAATTTGACACTCACAGGACAATGATCGATTCGTTTTCTACTGCTTATCAAGCATTTGCAGGTTATTTAAAGCCAGAAAATATTTTTAGATATCAATTTTTTTTTAGATAACAATATAGTGATACAAGTCTTACTAATTAACACATAGCTGTGGGTGGGGAAAAAGTAATGGAATGATACCTTTCCCCAGGGGTATTTGCACCCAACTGGAATTGGAACTTGATTCTTCAATTAACAATTTTGAGCCATTAACCATTACACCATCAAAACATCCAAACTTACATCACCTAGAATTCTCAAGTGGTCACCCGTCTTTGTACAGACCAGGCTTGACATTACTTAACTTCAGCAGTTGTATGGAAATGGTGTTTTAATGTTATATGGCCATAAGCCCCAGCAAAAAAGGTAGGTGTGGGGGGGAACATAGAGTTTGTACATATGGATCACATAACAGGGACTAGGAGGTATAGTAAGTTGTGGAGAGTCATGATCGCCAAAGTCCTGAAGAAAAAGAGGCCTTGTTGGTAGTTTTGTTCTGCTTATAATCTTGTGGGCTATGTTCTGTTATGGTACTTACTGTCAACTCATTCTTTCAGTTAAAATTCTGCTCTGGTAGTGACACAGAATGGGCTACATTTCAAAGTCTGGTACTACTCAATTTGAAATTGATTATCTACTAATTAGGAGTCTAAATTCGTCTGGCTTTCTTTTTTTTTTTTAAAGTGTTACTTTCAAAAGTTACTAGTGGAATTCAAAATTTAGTTCTGCTAAGCTTTTAGCAGTAGTGTAATTTTTTATATATATATATATATATATATATATATATATATATATATATATATACACACACACATACATACAGAGTGTGCGATGGATAAACTGTCATCAAAATTACACAAAAATAATAGTGACATTGCATTTTAATAGATATATTTAGCAAAATGACACAAAAACATCTTGGACTACTAAAGAGCAAATTTATTCAATAAAATCCCCATTGGCTTCAAACGTATCGTTCAGATGACTTTAGAATCTCCTGCAACTATTCTGGACAGTCTCCTTGTTTAAGTTGGTAAATGCTGCTTTCAGTTCATCCTTGGTGTTTCAAGGAGTTTTGTTGGTTGCTCGCTCAACTGTGCCTCACACAATAATCAAGGGGGTTGCAGTCTAGGGAGTTAAGTGGCCAGATGTAACTGGTCATATGGTCACAGAAATTGTCTGACAGCCATGACAGGGTTCTCTTGCTTGTGTGGCATGGTGCAGAGTCATTAATGAAATGTGAAGAAATTAAAAAAAAAACATTTATGAACATTTAAAAGATCTATAGAACAATACTTATACACAGAAAAAAATCTCAAATATAGTTTTGATCCCCAAAATGTTGAACTTATTAAAAGAAAATAATTTAGATGAAAGGTTCTTGCAAGTGCAATTACTGACTCTGGCTAAAATGTTAAAATACACCCTGGAAATGCTCCTTTTTCAAGCCAACAAACCTATGCATGATCATAAAAATGGTTAAGTCATGACCATTAAAAATAAATTAATGAAAAAAAATATATAAACAAAATAAAAATATATAAATATTGATTATATCAAAAAAAAAAAAAAAAAAAAATAACATTACATCACTTAGCATCCATCACAGATTTCCTTAGACAGTAAGATTTCAGAATATCTCCAATTCACAATTTGAAAACTGAATGGTATTGAATTTTTTCTCCACATTAAAATGCAGGTTAGAAAATAAAATTTCTACACTTGCCTTTTTGAAGTTCTTCAAAGAATGAAATGTTGGCATATAAAGTTTTCCTTTTGTATTTGCTTTTATTTATATGGTCTTTACAGATATAATATGAATTTTCTCATTTCATGAGATGCGAGAGGAAGAATGACTCTTTAATTTCATATGACAGCTCAAAGCACTTTCAGGTGACACTCCTATCTTCTGGCAGTTTCAGACCGACCCACCCACCCCCACTCCCAATCAAATATTTCCATTTGGGATGAGAGCAGATTGGGAGCTGTGGTTTATGACATTTCCTAATTAAGTTTGCAGGAAGGAGAAGTTCAAGCTCCATAAAAGAAGAACTGTTTGGCCAGCTAGTGGCAGTCACCTGGTGAATACTACAAGGAATGAACCCTATCTGATGCTCTTCACTTTCTAAAGTCTAATAGCAGCCGCTCCATCTCAATGGTGAAGCACATGAATAAATCAAAATTATTTCCTCAACTGGATATTTTGTTGTCTGTGATTTTTTGACAACTGTGAAACTTTCTGATCATGACTTTTTTTTTTTTTTTTACTTCATCCAACTACAGTGATCATCTGAGAAGGAGTTGTATCTAAAACCCAATTAGATGCTGGCCTAAGATGCACTGATACAATAGCCCAATATCAATTAAACAATACTTCCTCACAACTCCACTTCATATTTTTTTGGTATCAAGATATCACTCTCAAGTTTTTTTTCTTTTTCTTTCACAACATCTGTGGTGTATAAAGTGGGGTAGTGAAGGGAGATAAAAAAAAAAAAACAGTGGGAAGGGAGAAAAAAAAAGTATAATGGGTGGTGATAATTACAACCCATCCAACCTGTGTACTGGTTGCTTTTGTAGCATCTTGTAACTTATAAACACTTCCCAACACTAGTAAAATAATCTTTCAGGCTTTAATTAGTAGCAAGGTTTGTCAAGTGTTAATTAATAAAATTAAAGTATTAGACTCAAAATGACAATCAGATGACATTGGAAGAAGAGAAACAGGAGACAGCAACCAAGATAAAAGCAAAACCATTAGTAATGGTAGTCAGCATAATAAATTTAACCTTTAGTTAAAGTTCCTGTCTTTGAATTCATACCTTTCCAAAAAGCAGTTTACCTATCACTTAATCAAAGAAGCTGTTGCCCCCGTAATTAAACTTATTATAGGTTAAATAGCAGAGTAGAATGGGCTCTCTAGCCTTAGATGGCAGTCTAAGAGAAGAAAAACTGAATTCCAAAACTGGAGAAGGCAATGGGAAACCACTCCACTGTCCAACACAAATACATGGCAATTTAAAGATAATGAAGAATTGCTTATGTCCAAAAGGAACATATTAAAAAGAGCTGTAACATTTAGTGGACTTGAGAAATCTCATTTCCTGAAAAACTGTTTTAATAAAAAAAAATCTTTTAAATTTTAACCAACAGTAACAGGTTTCTTAATGAATGTCAAATAATTCCTGGACAAAAATTTTACTATTATCATTTAACCAATTTTTTTTTTTTTTTTTTTTTTTTTTAAGAAACAATGATGTTCACATTGTACAAGGCTTGAGAATCACTTGAGGTAGGTTACAGAGTAAGAATCACAGTCTATGTGAATTAGTGAGGAAGATGATGGTTAATCCTAGGATTGAACAGGTTAAGATTGTAATAATCAGGGAAGCAGTCTCTATGGAGTCAGTTCCACAAAGCAGCAGTTCATGAGAAATAGCTGCTCAAGTGGAGCTTACATCTCATCAATGGAATACAAAGGGAATGAGGTAGTTTGCTACAATGTGTGCGACATAGCAGGTGTGTTAGCTGTGAAGGTTAGAAATGGTGGAACTAAGGAAAGCAGTTTGAACATTTTCATGGAAATAACGACAGATAAATAATTCATTGCCCACAAGAATGCAGAGACACTTTTGAACTCTATCGAGACTGGAAAGTGAAGACTCAGCAGCTCCTGCCCATACATGGCAACAGTACTCCATTTTTGGCCTGATCTGACTATTGTAGAGATAGAGGATAGCAGTAGTAGCCAGGTACTAACTGGTTGTTTATTAATAATAAAAAAAAAATGTTAAAATGTCTTAATTTAAAAACAGAATGGCCTGACACAGTTTATCTATTGTCACCCACCCCCTGTTGGTATTTATGAATAATAGGGGTAAGGAAACAATAAACAGATCTTGCATTACATTTTTATTGATTTTGACACAGAAAATCAAACAAACAGTTGTAAGCACTTATTTTCACTTTTTAGTTTATTTTCTTAAATATCTGGAAATTTAAAGAAAAAAAATGAAATAGAAAGAGTTATTAATACCATTAAAAGTTTTTATGTTTTGAGCATATCATGATGCATTATGGGTAAAAGAAGATGCAATAATAAAAAAAAAAAAAGAGAGAGAGAAAAAGAACCTATCATTTCTTGCACTTACAGGAAGGTTAAATTTAGGAAATTATCCAGCAGGAAAGTGGATATGCATGCAAGTTTTGCCTGTATGTCAAATTGTGAAGACTTAAAAAGAGGATGTGTGCTTTGGTGTACAAAGTGGTGAACAGTTAAGTGCCGACTGCTAACAGGAAGTTTAGTAACAGTCTAACGATTTTAGTACAGTTGATGACAGTTCATGGTACATTATTAACTTAAATTTAAGTCTTTTTTTTTTTTTTTTGGTCCTTATTGAAAACATTTCCATTGATCTGTTTGTAGTTGTCCCAGAAAATAAAAATAAAACCACCAGTTGTGGATATAGATGTGATTTGTATATTTCTATTTTTTTTCCTATAAGAGTGCTCTATTTTAAATTCTTTTAAAAGAGCATTTTTCCCATAAAAAATATTTTTGGGTTATTTATCCATGAACAGATGGTTTCATGCAATTCTCAGAATGGGCTCTTGCTATCCATAGATGATCTAGTTCTTTTTTACCTAGTCTTTTGGTACACTGACATTCCATTTGAAAAACATGAAGTATCATTTTCTTTAACATTCATAGGATTAATTTATTTGAAGCCATTTTAATCATTGATCTGAGAAAACTGTTGTATACAAATGACAGACATCTCTGAGCAAGTTGGACACCATGCAGGACATTTATATAAAACTGGTCTGTTTTAAATTCTTTTAGAAAGAACTTTTTAATTGCCAATAAAAGTAATTTTGTGCTATTTACTCATGAACAAACCGTTTCATGCAGTTCAATGCGATTTTCAAAATGGGTGTTTGCTATTCTTAAATGCTCTAGAGCTGTACACTTCTTTGTCATCCAGTTTTTTTTTGGTATAGTGACATTCTATTTAAAATCATGAAGAAAGAACTGTAGAGCTCAGGAGGGTCTAAAGGATAGCAAATGCTTATTTTAAAAATTGTACTGAAATGTCTGTTAAGGTACCAAGGATGAAAGCTCATTAGAATAGATCCAGAGCCTTGTCACTCTTTGGAGGAACCCCTACTTGATTGACAATATCTTCAGGGGTGTAGCCATACTTACCATGCCTGGCCAATTATGAGTTGGTCAGGCTATTTAACAGATAGAGGTTTTGAATTCAGAGTTGTCCTTCCCATGGACCAGATGCCTCTCAAGGCTATACAACTAAGTCTGTCTTGCTAGTTACTCCATAGCTAGTGGGGTAGAGGATGAAATGACTTCATACTTTTCCCAATGGTATTTGCATGTAAGGGAATATAATGAACTCTACTGGAATTTAAACTTGATTCCTCATTCTAACCCACTATCCATTACTCCACGGTTCTTCCATGTCTGCTAATGGGTAAATAATCAAAGAACGTGTGTGTGTGTGTGTGTATGTGTGTAATAAATACTTTCTGTTTGTGTTTACCAAATTTATTCTTTAAAAAAAAAAAAAAAAAAAAAGAGAGAAAAAAGTACAACTACATTTTATTCATTTATATATTCACCAGCATTTCTTCCCTATCATTTTTCAGTGTTGGCATATAGTAGATTGTGATATGTTTAAGATCTTTTAAAAATTCCTGAGTATTTTACCATTAATCACTTTCCACTAATGAGCTTCTTTGTCAAATCCTAATGAATGCCCGAGTCTGGGTTCATCTTCCAATTACGTTTCTCCAGAACAAAATTTTACAAAAGACAATTTCATACTCACCAGTTACTTCCGACTCCTTAACCATAAACACTACATATCTTTCTCTTTGTCTTCGTAGCATTATTCCTTTTGTAATGTCAATGAATACTCGTTGTCACTTTCACAATACTTGTCGTAGTAGAGACTTTGTAATTCCAGATACCACTATAGTATGCCACTGAACAATGCTGGTGTCAGACACCTTCAAATATCACTCACACGAATAGTACTTGCTCGATAATACTCACTCGTATAGTGATCCGAATAGAGAAATAGTAGAATAGGGTAGAGAATAGCGATCTTTATAGTGCGACACTATTTAGCTATGGTAATTGACTAACTAATTAAGGATAGAAATTAAAAACGAGAAATACTTAGGGTGAGAAAGAGCTATATTGAAAGACAGACTGAGCGACATTGTTTTTAACAAAAAAAAAATGAATGGGAAAAGATTTTATTTCATTTACGAGGAAAGATACTTTTTCGCAGAAGACAGAAAATCCGTAAGAGAAAACCAGATTTCAGATTCTGTCAGAATTAATTAATGTCATGATCAGATAGTGATGCGGCAAGGAAAACAGAATTCTAACAGATAAACAAAGCTGGGCCACACATGTGACCATGGAGGAATTTCAGTGAGACCACCCTAAAAGAATAGCCACTAATTATCTTTCAGAGATATCATTTAGTTTTGGTTCTTGTGTCCAGCGAGGAAATCCATCTGTTGTATGTCCGGATCTTGACATGAGAAAAGAGAGTCGAGAAGGGGATCATTATTATTGACAGACTTAATGTCGCCAAAAGCGGGCATCTGGTGATACGAAAAAACTTTAAGACACGAGAAAAATAAAGAATTTGATTTTCAGGTGGAAAACTACCACCCAGTTTGAAGGTTGACTAGCAGTGATTAATGAGTTGGTGAAGATTCTGCTAAGTGGATTTTGGGTGGCTCAGGATAAGATAAAAATTTAATAATGGCCATGTGGAATTCATAAGAATTCTGGCTGACAGAAAAAAAGGAAAGAAAAGAAAAGAGATTTTTTTTTCTGGACAATAATTTTAAGGAGGCCAGATCTAGCCAAACTCACGCTGCTGAGCAATCATTGGCTGAGTGATAGGCGAAAGTGAATGTATGAGAAAGACGGGGAAGTTGTTGACACCCACTAAGAGGATTGGTATGAGATACCAATATGAGAAAGGAAGAGTCTAGGAGGATAATTCTCCTCCGACCTCTCCTCACAGACGAGGGAGAAAACCTCTGAAAGGGAAAGTAATTAGTTTCCAAAAATGGGAAATAATAAATTTTCCTGTCCTGGGGACAAAAAAAATTTTTGTTGGGAATTAAGAATTGTCAAAGAACCCAAACCCCCGACAGGCCCCAAACTGGTTTTGGTCAGTGTCCATATAAACAAACATCCCCAGGCATTCAGAGTTGAGTTGGGTTGGGTTGGAGATCAGAGATGCAGACACAGATCAACAGAGAGCTGTTGGGCTCTGAGAATAGTGCCTTGTGGGAGCTGACCAAGATTTCCATATCCTTTTTGACTTGGTCTTCCTACCAAAAGCAAATTTTTATTGATGAACGATTTAAGATACCATAACTCGCTTAAGAAACGCAAAAAGTGTCACGAATCCATAGAAACGGGCTGGGAAAGAAACACACTCCTGTATTCAACAGATAGATAAAGTTAATTGTTATTTCTCAACATATTTGAACCGTGTGAGTTTTTTTTAATTATTTTCTTGTACTTACGCTTGTGCGGTATCACCTTTACCCCGGATTCAGCTTGTACTACGGCGCTTGCACTGATTGATTTTGTCTACCTAAGATCAAAGTCACAATGTGGGTAGGTTAGACTTGAGATCAAAGGAGTTACTTTGGTGACCAAGTGTTGGAGGCGAGCTGAGAATGACAAAGCTGGTACCAGAAACGACCAGATCAACCAAGACACAGGCTGGTGACAGTGAGAAGGAGTCAACCCCAAAATGCTGGTGGAAGAAACCTTATGGTTTCGCACCGCAACTGGCAGTTGACCACGGGCCGACGGCGCAGTGTCATATATTGACGTCACGACCAGTGGATGTCCCACATTGGCACTAGCACTGCAACTGCGACCACTGGTGCGTGTCACAATAGTAATAAAGGGTAGAATAGAAATAACAATCTGAATAGTAATAGAGGACAGACTAGAATGATGATCAATCTAGACATCACGTGACTTCCTATATATGTGTTTTTTCTATGGTCACGTGATTTACTTAATTCAATAATGGGATCGCCTGTGTTTGCTCACTAGCGATCTATGTTCAAACTCAAGTGTCGGCAGTGACACTTTATTCTTATAAAACAATTCCCTTTCTTAAACTCTCATTACATTATGCGACATAAATACACATTCAATTGGTCCATTAGTGAGGTTAAGTAATTCATTTTTTAATAATATAGTGATTTTCCAAGCATAGCTCAGATGTGGCACAAGGCTGAAAGTATGGAGCACACAGTGAGGATCGAACTCACTACCCAGTCACAATTGTTCTAGCGAGACAAGCTTGCTAACCATTATGCCACATTGAGGTTCCCAAACTCAACCTAATATATAAAATATATATATGTGTGCATGTTTTTACCCATGCTGTCAAAAACGGGGGTTTAGTAAGCGTTTTACTATTAATACAAAGTTGTCGTGTGATTTTTTAAGTAGAGGTACATTCATATTGACGTCAATATAAATTTTGGTAACTTACAAATCCAAACCAAAATTGAAAAGCATTTCATGGTATTGTCATTGGGGTTATAAAACAGGTGGCTCTTTGTTTGAGAAGCTAATTAATAATGTCCCATTTCAGGCAGAAGTTTCTTTAAATGAAATGTGCACATGCAGAAATCACTCAACTCAGTTTTATAGAATGTTGCATTGATAAAATATGTATTTCTATAGCATCTGCTTTTGGACTGATTCATAAATAAATATGTATATTAGATTTACTTTATTTGCATAATAAAACCAGACATCAAAGTTTTCAATATTTTTTTTAATAACGGCAGATGTTATACATGATATATTTTGTATATAAATAAAATTAAGTATATACTGAAAATTTTACCAATGTAGGTTTTTTTTCATAGTAATTTTATTGTGTAAACACTGACTGATATGATTATACTCTCATATATATCTCAATTAGTTCTATTTCATACCAGATTTGCTAGCCATCTAAGATCAGATGTTAAGTCGTTTAATGCCAAAATTTAATGATTTTTCTAAACACACCCTTGTATTTAAACAGTCAAAAAATTTTATTTTGAATACTAAGACTGCTGTTAGAGATTATATATTTTTAAATTATATTCAGTTTTATGTTTTTTAGTGCTGCATTGATTTTCATTTTGCTATAAAATTTATTATTGCTCATTTTATTATAGAAATGTACTGCTCATTTTTGTTAACTATTTACCTATAGCTGGGACCCTAACAGGTGCAACCACTCCAGGTCAGGGTGGACCTGGGAACAACAACAGTTAAGGTGGTTCCACACCCCTTAAAACCTGCAATCTTCTGATCAGAGGCCTTGTTGCCAGATGTAGTTTATCGTCATACCCAGGACGAAAATCATGTGAAAATATAGAGTGATTGCTAAAGGATATGTCTATGAAATAGGAGTCTGGATGATGAAGATAAGACTTATCAGCGAAGTGATAAACTTAATATTTGTATTAATTCTTTCTCTCTCTCTCATATGTGTGTGTGTGTGTGTGTGTGTGTGTGTGTGTGTGTGTGTGTATATCAACAAGGTCATTTTCTCTCTTCCTTTAATAATAAGCTTGTCCATAAATACGAAAGGATTCAACTGAAAATAAGTAGGCAAAACTTGTCTAAATTATTCAATGAAACATGTCTCTCTCTTATACTTATATCTGAAATAATCCATGTTTTCATAAATTTTCTATTATAAATAATTATTTTACTTTTTTATATCTTTCAAAACTTATGTCTCGGTTATTTTTTCCATTAAAATATAATACACTTTGAACTTGTTTTTCTTTTTGTGACAAAAATTTAGAACAAAAAAATATTACGTTTTTCTTAAGGTGGCCGTGGGGATATATATATAATATATATATAATATAATATATATATAATATATATAATATAATATAATATAATATAATATATATATGCCCACAGGCACATCTATTAAAATTCTAAAGAATAGCCACACATTGAATTGAGCTTGAGAGAAAACGGAAGCTAATCACTTTGGTTTAGTGAAAAATGAAAATGTAAAAAAGCCAAATAAATAAAATGAATTAGTCCTTACATTTAATGGCAATCACAGCAGGAATTGTTAGCTTTAAAAAAAAATAAATAAATAAAAAAGAAAAGAAAAAAAGAAACAGAAAATATAGAATACTTTATTGCCAATGCATTGTGGGTAAATATAAATGAAGATTTGTCTAAATTGTGTTGTACACAAATGCAAAGATAAGTAGGTGCACTGTGGATTAATAGAAAAAGAACAAAAAGATGATTTGCTGAGGTCAAACAGTAGAAACTCAATAAATAGAGAAAAAGGCAAATAAATGAGATCGCATTGTATGTCTTTTACAAATAATTCTGAAATTTCTAATATATTTCATTTTTATTGAAATTTCTACCAAGAATAGAGCCTTAGAAATACAAATCTTTCCCTGGCTCTTGAAATATACCTATCTCCTCAGTTTCAGATCCTAAGGTAAACAAAGCAATTCCCCCCAAAAAGTGATATATTTTATTACCTAAACATTATTTTTTGTGGTTACCTGTGGTACACACACACACACACACACACACAATTTCAAAATATTCATATCTTACTTTCTCAACTCAAAGTTTTACAGATATTATCTGTTCATCCGTTAAATAATTAAATTATTTTATTCATATTTCTGGACAGAACACAATTTTTGTTTTATATATTAAAGGGAGAATTATCAATTACCTGTCTGTTCATTTCAACATAAAATTGAGGAAAATGATGCAAAATATGATATAAATACATACATAACAAGCAATGGTTGTAATATATTATGCTAGTAGGACACTTAGTGATGTAATTTGTTTAATAAATCAAAGTGAGTAAATTTATATAAATATAAATAAATAAATATCAATTAGTGTCTTCCATAGGTTGTTTTACCTTACAGTTAGCTTTAAGAATATTTTTATGTGTTCTCAAATTAAGAAACAAGTACAAAATAAAATTTTCACAATTATTGAGATAAAGTTCCTCAGGGAATGAAATGTGTTAGTAAAGAAAAGTTTTCATTTTGTTTTTTTGTTTTTTTACTTATATTGTCTTCAGGTATATTTTATTTATGTCTGAATTTTTAAAGACACACACAGGGGCTGTAAAAGTAGGTATATAGTAACTATTAAACCATTATTCATATGTTTGTATAATAGATTTTGTTTTTTTTACGTCATATTATATATATATATATATATATATATGTATATGTGTGTGTGTGCGTATGTATGTATGTATGTATATATATATATATGCGTGGTACTTAATGGAAAGTGTTCAATATCTGTGACAGAGCTAACATTCAGTTGTATGGATAGTAGTTTGTAACCCCAGGTTTCATGCTTTTCTATTTGTCTGATGATTGCAAAAGCATAAAACCCGAGGTTACAAACTATTATCCATGCAACTGAATATATAACTTAATTTAATGAAAACAGACAACTTTAAGGGTCCATGGTTATAATTTATTTCCCCCAGGGAATTGCTTTTTCCCTGGCTCATCAGACCACACTTCCAAGGGTGAAAAACAATTGACCCTTAAAGTTGTCGGTTTTCATTAAATTAATTGCTCTGATTTAACAAAGAGCTCTCCGGATTTCATCCTCTATGGGATTATCCATAGGGATTACCAAGATTTTCATATATATATATATATATATATATATATTATATATATATATAAAAAACACCCTACACCTACAAATCAACAATTCATAATAACTTCCTGTTTCCAGCCTTCAGCAATCATCAGACCATATAGTACTCCTCTTTGTGTAGGCTTTTTATATACAGGTTACTGGGGACTTATAGAGAGATAGGAAACTAATTTTTGACAATTCTTGTTTAGAGCTTATATTTGTAGATTTATAGTCATGACCCAGATTTTAATTATATTATTATTATTGTGTGTGTGTGTGTGTGTGTGTGTATGATGCACACATATGAGCAAATGAATTTTGTAATATTTCATGAATTCAAATTATTTTTTCCTTGGTAAATCTGCACCTTCAGACAATCTAAGCTATATTTTCAGGTCACTGAACTTTGGCTAGCTGCTCAACCATGAGGCCGAACAGGCAAATGTGTTTTAGCAAATACAATATTTACACAGAGAAACACAAGAATCAGCTCAAATCTTAATTTGGGTTGATTAAAAACCAAAAAAACCAAAAAGAAAAATAAAATCCCAATATACAAAGTACATTTCACTGAATCATTCACTGCGCCATGTCAAACAAAAACAAAGAAAATTAGCAGAGGACAAAAGAAGTTGGATAATGTTGAGTAGATAAGGGA
>OZ010599.1:92599338-92641838 GCA_963932145.1 Acanthosepion lycidas | reverse complement strand
ATGATATAAGACACATGCTGATAAATATAAACGATGAAAGTGCAGCTAAACAATATTTGCACAATCAATTTTATATGAATATTTATTTTCAGGGTTTTAAGCAGACACATACACATTTCAACTTTATATATTATTTTCTCCTAGATTCAAAATACAGTGCAACCGCAGTTCTCAAATGTCTCACATGTTGAAAAAAAAAATCGATTTTTTAACAAAATTTGGAATGAGAATGCCTTGGTAAATCAAACAAAATTTTGATCCTCAAACATCATTGCTGAACCAAGTTAACCTGAATGGAATAATTTCTGAGTCGACCTTTGTGTTATATACATTTGTGTGTTGTGTTGTCCTTTATTTCCAATTTTATTGTACTGTGACTTTTTTTTTATCTACATTGATTCCTATTGGAAAAATAGTTTCAGTTTACAAACATGTCAGGTTATGAATGGCCTTCAGGAATGAAGTAAATTTGTGAACCGAGGTATAGAAGAATGCACAAGAGGGATGTGTACCTACTAAAACAATGTTTATTGCAAAAAGAAATGTTGAATAAAAAAATCCACTAAAAAAATATCACATTAGAATTGCAAAAGACAAAGTAAGAAAGAATTGAAAAGTGAAAATGTTATTTTTCATAAAATGATTCCTGAAATCTGAGAACTGACCGATACATAAAAGAGCATTTTCTTCAGATAATTCCTCATCCAAATATTAACAGAAACACAATTCATCAGGATTAAAATCCTTAGAATGAAATCCTCCAATCTTCTGTTTTTTGTTAAGAGCCACACAAGATAGAAGGTGGTTGAGAGCCATGATTGCCTATGTCCTGAAGAATGAAAATACATAACTTAAATTTATAACATTACTTGTTTATTTCACTCTAGACCAGTCATGGGCAAACTGTAGCCCATGGGCCACATGCCATTCAATTAGTATTCTGAATGACATGCCTAATTTCATGAGGAAAATAATGTTATTAAAATGTTGTTGTTTCCTTTCGTTCACTGATGCATAACCACATAAATAAACAATGATTAAGTACAACATGTCTTGAATTTTGTAATATTTCGTTGAAAGTAACATTGTCAGCATTTCAAACCATTGGCAATTTTCACTAAGGAATATAAACACCTTTTGCTTCAGAAATCAGAAACATTAAAAATTATTATTCACTAATGAATAAATATACTTTTAAAAAATGTTTTTTCATCATCAAATGATGAAATTAAAAATGAATCACACATAGCAGCATGTTTTAATCACACTGTCATCACTGATAATATAACAAGACATTTTTTTTTTTTTTTAAATTAT
Source organism: Acanthosepion lycidas (assembly GCA_963932145.1). Classification (NCBI taxonomy): domain Eukaryota; kingdom Metazoa; phylum Mollusca; class Cephalopoda; order Sepiida; family Sepiidae; genus Acanthosepion; species Acanthosepion lycidas. Next base: position 92,640,521 of record OZ010599.1, on the reverse strand, counting down.
AGAAAGAAACTTTTCTCTAAAGAAAAAAAAAAAAAAAGGAAATCAATTTTTCTCCATTTCTAAGGCAGATGCTTACGTACATGCTCTTTGTTTGGGAAAATGGCTGCGGTAGCTGTAATGAAAAAAAAAAAAAATTTTTTTTTTAGTAGTGTGGCCTGCCTTATGATGATCTATGCCTTATACGGCCCACTGTTTGAAAAATGTTGTCTATGCCTGCTCTAGACATTACCGATCACCATTTGGCAAGTAGATGTATAGCTTTAGGGGCCTTCTCCATATGTAGACTATAATCTGGTATGGATCTAAGAGATTCCTGTTTCTAGGGTGGGTGTTTATATATCTACTGCCCATGAAGTTATTTCCCATATATGCACATCTCAGACAAAGCTAATTCAATCATATGCCCACCTATTATAGTTGCCACTGATATTGAATGGATCATGGATCTCCACTCCCAACCAGGTCATCCCTCAGCTTCATCCTACACCTGGTATCTGTAATCTATTCTGGCATCATCTAAAGGCAGATACATATGTGGTAGGATTATTATTAGCAAGCAATGCAATATAGATTTTAACAGAGTGGCTTCATAAGGCAATTCTCTGTAGCTTACCTGGATCAAGGGCACAATGGTTGACACGTTAGCAATAACAACAAAGATGAGGACAATAACCAGAATGATAACAATGTAAATAATCCTAAGTTGACATTTGGCATTTTGGGGACATTTCCCAAGTGATACATACAATGCTTGGTCTGAAAATAGACAATCTCAGGATTTCAGAACTGGTCCAACTTTGTCTTACCTCCAAGTATTTATCAAGTTATGTTTGTTCGAAGTCAATCAAAACCTGCACATGTTGGTAACTCTTCTATTTGCTCCCAAAAAAGGAAAGCCACATGATTTCATTAACACGCTTTCAAATATCTTGCTATTAACAAAACAATTGACCCATATAAAAGCCTAATTAATATAATAGTAAATAAGGTAATTATGATAAATTAATAATTAGATTTATGATACATTATTATTGCCACTATTAACATTAATTCATTAAAGCCTAAACTAAGATCTTCTTCTAAAACATATTCTGCATGATAATGGAGTAAGAACACCATGGGCTTGCAAGTGGACATTTGGCATTTTTGGAACATGAAGAAATATTGCATATATTTCTTGGGAAATATATGTGGTAGTAGCATCCTAAATTTCCAGGTACCGGTTCTATAAAGGCAGGTAATCTATAGAAACCTATTTTGCTTATTTTCTTTTCAATCCAAAAATGAAAACAAATTGCTTCAGTGTCAAAAAGAATTAAACAATTTTGATAATTTAACAGAAAACATTTATGAAGATATTTCTAGATTGAAATTCTGTTCTCATCATATTTCTGTTCAGAAGTCTGATGCTTTGTGACTCTAGTGTCATCACTTAGCCACATTCAAACTGAATTGCTGTGGTCCCAAAGATCCAATGGGAGACCAATCAAAGTTATGACTAGAAGATGTCACATTTTTAACTTAAAAACAGTAGGGGACATCTATAAGAGTTTCCACTAGGCATGCACACAAGTGAAGCTTACCTAGACCATCGGCTGTTAATATATAAGATTATTTTTGAATAATCCAACAACCAGTTCACTAAGCTTTTATAATTTTAATAACTGATAGGATGCCACCACTGAACATATATGATATCTAGTCTGAAAATAGAGATGTCAGGTCTAACTTTGTCCTAACTATATTTATAATATTATATATTAATATTATAACTATACAAGTATTTGTCAAGTTATGATCATTTGAAATTAGTTAAAATTTGCAAATGTTTCATCATATACTTTTAGATGATCAGTTCTGGATAATTGCTTTCTCTGCCACTTTTTGCTTGGAAAGTCATTGAAATCTTGTTGAATGTTATAATTGAAAGACTTTTCAAAAATGACCTATATCTAGTGAATTTTGGAGCCCTACAATACTAAATTTAGTTAAATTAATACAGCTTTTGCTATTCTTGCTTCTGACCCCCACAAGCCAAATTTGAATAACACTAACAAAAATGCTAGAGATAATTTTTTTTTTCTTTTTTTCAGTTTAAATTTTCAAATCTTAAAACAATTTAAATCTGCGAAATATAAGAAAATTGTTATTGGAAAGATATTTAAGACATACTTGGTTTTCTTCATACGTTAAATTGACCATTACTCACTTTTGACACCAGATGCCAGGCTCTAAATATTGGTTTTTGACTGAACTTTCCTTGTATTTATCAGAAAATCATAATCTAGACTTTTATTCTTATGTTATTTGGGGTGCTAAGTCTATTTTTGGTACTGAAAATTCTGTTGAAAGATATTTAAAGGAGTTAAATGCAAAATTTAAGCTCTTTTTGAGAATTTCAGATCTTCATTGCAAACCAGGGTTTCTAGACTTAATCACCTTTTTTCATTAAAAAAGTGAAAGTTTTGTTTTAATTTTCCTTTTAAAGTACATAATTAATGCAGTTCCATAACTGGGCTAAAAATCATTCAGATATCTCAAAACCCACAAATATGCATTTGGTTCTATTTTGCAAGCCCACTGTATAGAACTAAGTTAATTTCTGTAGGTATATGACCAATGATAAAATGAGTTCATCTTGTCTGGTTTTCTAAGTAAATGTAAACTCCTATTCTGACAGTCCGCACTTTTCCCATGATTGAGTAAAAGCTAATATTATATAGCTCTCTCAGTCCCAGACCCACGCTCCGTCCTGGGTATGATGATAAACTACATCTGCGTCCTGAGTAAGACAATAAACTACGTCCAACAGCAAGGCCTCTGATCAGGAAGTTTTGAGGAGTGTGGAACCACCTCTTAATTGCTGGTGTTCCCAGGTCCACTCTGACACTCTGCACCTGTTAGGGTCCCAGCTATGGGCAAATAGTTAACCCTGAATCTGGGGTAAAAACACTATGAAAGTGTAAAAATAGGTTTTAATACCAGAAATACTTTGTAAAAAATATTTATTACCAGCAATACATTTTTGAAAAAAAAGAAAAAAAAAGAAAAGATTACCAGCTATACATTTTTGAAGAAAAAATATTACCAGAAATAAAAATTTTGTTAGCATTAAATAACCCATTGAGGTTGATATGCTGTAAAACAACCCAATCAAACTAAACCCAGACCCCCACACTGATTATCAGTTAATACCTGTCCAGTATCATTTGTATTGCAAATTTTGTCAATGCCACCTTGTCCAAGTAGAATATCCTTTCTCAATAGCCAGTTGTGGAAGGGGACATAACTCTTGGGGCTTACTGCACCACACACAACCAACTCTGGGTCTTAGGTTTATCCAATTCTCTGTTACAGAAAATAATAATTTTGTGATGATAATTATTTATAATTACCCTAATGACTACAGACAACTCATTACTTAGGAAAAAAAAAAAGCAAACAAACCAAAAAAGGTCAAGTAACTGAACCAAATAAATGATAAGCTTGATATTTTCTATCCGCATTCTTCAAAGATTTCATCTTTGAAAACAATGCAACATTCTAGAATGCTTATCAAGAAACAACAACGTGCCTGAATCATCAGCCACAGTACAACTACATAGTCTGCTGAGACTGACCAATGTCTAATGTTATGACCAATACTTATGAAAATTGGTATCATAATTATTTGAAATTATCCTAACGATTTTCATTACCTCCATCCTTAAGTGTCATGTGTGACATATGCTTGAGCCATCATGTGTCTTTTCGATTCATAATTGATTTGGCAGAAAAATTTCCACAGTAGGCTGCCATTACTTTCTACTAGACAGGTTGCCAACCTTGGGCATACTACCCATTTTGTGCTATTTAACCCATAGTTGAGGGAGAAGGGTTGGATTCATACCTTTTCCATAAGTGAATGTAACAAACTTGACTGGAATTCGAACTTGTTTCTTTAATTTCTCATTCCGTTATCTATCACATCACCTGCACGTTCAAACTTACAGCACCTGGTATTTCTGAGTGGTCACTCGGATTAGGTTGTGACCAGGCTCAATGTTGATAAACTTTCGTGATCAAATGAGAACTGGTTTTTAATGTGGTAAGGCCATAATCATCAAGGAAAAAAAAAAAAACTCTAAGAAAAAAAAGGGGGTGGGGGGGCAACATAAGTTAGCCAAATAAATGACAAACTTATTTTCAGTCCTGTTTCTTTATGAATGAGTATAAAAAATAACCTGAAAACTAAATGGAAGTAATGGAAAATTAAAATATCACTACTCATATTACCAGGTAAATGCAACTTTTGAGCAGAGTTCAAATTCTAAGGTAGTTTGTGTTCATTTTCTGCTAATGCTCTTGGGAAAGGCAGGAATACCCCTCCCTTTCACACACACACACACACACACCTTACAGCTATGGTTTAAATAGGAATGTTCATTTGGCTTTCAGGTCTTAGTTGGCAACCAGTCTAGTAGAAAAACAACTTTGAATCCAAAACCATGGAGAAGGCAATGTGGAACCACTCAACTATCTTTCCCTAGAACTATCATGACAAATTTTACAGATATTAAAAAAAAAAAGCTGTAACGGTTCTGTAATAAAGGGACAATATATATATATATATATATATATATATATATATCCAAATGTAAACGAATGAAAAGAATATAAATTCTAATGCTCATAACATTAATCTAAAAAAAAAAAAAAAAAAAAAAGAAAAAAAAAAAGAAAAAAAAGAAAAAAAAAAAGAAGGGGTCAATACAAGAGTAGAGCAATAGATTTATATTATAAACTGTTACATTGGAACATGCATATTTGTTTTGACATCTAAAAGACATTGTTAACCACATGACAAGATGTCTTTAAACAAAAATAAATATGCATTTTTGTTGTGGCAACTTGCATGTTCCAATGTAACAGTTTATTATATATATATATATATATATATATAAAACCTCTTTGGTCTTCTTTGGTGCACACTGCAAGTGGAGTGGCCATGTTTACATTGTAGCAGCAGCAAGAAAACTGGCACAATTTTGCTTCAAGCTTCAATCACATCACCCCAATAATATTAACTGTAATCATATATGAGCAGAAGGCAGTGTGACAAACCTAAATATATGTTAAGTCAAAAGTGTGGATAATTTTTGACTTTCCCTCTTTTATTCAGGTTTCATTGAAGATGACTGATGATGAGGCATTGTGATTATACTGTTATTTTTTTTTTTATGCATACAAATGATTTTTTGAGACATTTGAACTGTCCAAAAGATTTGTGAATCCAAGCAATTTTAGCTAATATATTAGCCATAATCAAGAAGTTGTTTTTTTTTTTGTTCATCTGAAGATATAGATTTTTTGTTTATTTTTCATAGTAATAGGAATGTTTTTATTTCTGAACACAAGCAACACATGTGACCATGTTCCTAATTGATTATTGAGAGCGGGTTTCTTTTTTTTTTCTTTTATCACTTTCATTATTTTTAACCGTTTTTTGCATTTAGATAAGTTTTCAATGAAACACACACACAAATAAATATATATATATAAGGTTGGTGCAAAAATAATGACGTAACAATGTTTTTTTGACGTTAAAAAATACGTCAAAAAACGACATTATTACGTCATTATTTTTGCACCAACCTAATATATATATATATATATATATATATATATATATATAAGCATATATGGGTGTTAAAGAAAATATAAATAATTAGCTAAATGTGAATCCTTTACAATCTTAGTTTGTTATTCGAGATAAATTTACACCAATTGTTACCAATCTAGTACTAGAGATTGAATTTAGTGCCAAGTGGCTTAAAGAGATTATTAATACAGACTTTTGAGATCATTATATACCTGCCCCAAGGGGATTACTTTTGAAAGAGACCCTGAAATTGAAGTGAAAAGGTAAGGGATTAAGAGTTTCTGATTTCAGTTAAATTTTTTTTTGGGGGGGGGGGCGGTTAGAGGGGGCACAGGTGAAACAGAATTGAAACAAAGAAAAATATCAATTTTTGACATGTTTACAAATGAAAGAGTGCTAAAAAAAAGTTCTTGGATTGATGTACAAGTTGAAGAAAAGAGAGAAAGAATTCTTGATTAACTGATTGATTTTTTGCTATGTTTTATTAACCCTTCATGGTTTATTTGAAGCTGAAACATTTCTGATTGTAGGAGATAGTTTCCAGTAGCTCATGTTTCCAAACAGTCTCCACAATCTAAGTACTGACCATGTTCGATGCTGCTTTGATGATTGAACAAGAACCACCAGGTGGTTTTAGTGTGATATGGCCAGAGGAAGGGAGGTGGAGGAAAAGTGTTAGTGTATGTAGGACAAAATATACTTTTAAAGTATGCTATATTTATGGGTTAAAGTGCTCAGTATCAGGGATAGAGTTTATGTAAATAAAAGTGGACACTGAAGTCAACACCCATCATGCAAAAGTCTGCTTCATGCTAAATGCAATTTATCATCACATCACACACACAGAGTGTACGATGGATAGATTGTCATCTAAATTATGCAAAACTGAATATAACACTGACAACTCATTTTAACAGATATATTTACCAGAATTACACAAAAATATCTTGAAATACTATAGAGTAAATTTATTCAATAAAAATCACCATTGGCTTCAATCACAGCCTCTAGACAACTTCAGAATCTCCTGCATCTCTTCTGGATTGTTTCCTTGTTTAAGTTGGTGAATGCTGACATAATCCTTGCCTTCAGTTCATCTTTCGTGTTACAAGGAGTTTTGTTGGCCTCTCACTCAATTGTGGTCCATGCATAATAATCAAGGGGTTGCAATCCATGGAGTTAGGTGGCTAGATGTAAGGGATGATGTGGTTGCAGAAATTATCTGACAGCCATGGCTGGGTTTTTCTGCTTGTGTGGCATAGTGCAGTGTTTCCAGCAGCCAGCTTCTTGACCGAGGGCAAAACTACCTCCTCAAGGCACTTGATGTAGGCCTCTGTGTTAAGTCTGAGGCCCTTATCAACAAATTTGGGAGTTCTTTTCTTATCAGCACAATCAGGGTGAGTTTTCCAAGCTGCTGTACCTTTGTAATCACCATTAGACTCATCCAGCTGTTTCTGAATCCTCTGCAGTGACACTCAAACACTGTGAAATGTTCATATTGGAGCTTCTGGTGTAAATGCCAAGCAGTACAGTATGCCGTTTCCAAATTTCTAGCAGAGTAAATTGTGTTGTGCTTCTCTTTTTCTCACAGACGGTGACCAACTGCTTCTGCTATAATGTGCAGCCAACAAAATCAAAAACAAACAACAACCATGTGCAAAATTAAAAATATAAAATGGCAACAATTTTCCCATTGCAGTAAGGGGACATTGACATCAATACACCATGCAGCAACTCTTTCATGTTTCAACGCAATCTTCAGGTCATATATACACACACGCGTGTGTGCATGTTGATTTATTAAAAAAATACATATACACATTCACAATTTAACCCCCTGAAGATTGTCTCAGATGAGACTGAAAGTACTTGGGAAAACAAACTATTTGAAAGAAAATTTAGGTATTTTTCTTAATCAGTTTTCTAAGGCTACCAAGAAATTAATTCATGAACTTGAAAGGATAACAACCAAAATAAATTGACATATGTCGAAATTATTTAAGCAAACCTGTTTGAATCAAAATATGCTGCCTAAATACACACACACACACATATATATATATATATATAGATGTGTGTGTGTGTGTGTGTGTGTGAAAACATGGCCACAATGAGCTGTGTTCATAAAATAAAACATTTCTATAACTCTAGAAACATACACACAACCCATACACCCAGTTAAAAAGCAAAAATAAAATCATCCATGATAATAGCTGAAAGTGTTCGGAATTATACAACATAGACATTTTTACTCATACTGTGCCCAGAAAAGAAAATACTTGTTCGAACACAAAAAAAATTAAATAAGAGTAATTGCAGTACTCTGTGTCATCTTTAATGAAACATGTATAAATGAAGGATTGCTGCCGATTATATATATATATATATATATATATATATATATATGATTCAAATTTGCTAAATTTATAGAGTGAAGCATGCTCAGTATCCAATATAGGGAAGGTAGATACAGGAATCAGTAATTTCATACCACAATGCAATTGTTCAGACTAATATAATTAACACACATTACATGAAAAAATAAAAAGTGTTTAAAATAGGTGATATCTGTCAATAAATTCAATTAGATTTATCTCACACAAATGAGCAGATGTCTATATACAAAGTTTCAAGTCAGCTAATACTTAAGTGACCTTTTTATTCATCAATTAACTAATATAATTTCTAAAGAATTAATGCAGTTATTTTTAATCAGACATCTTTATTACTTATTCAAACATTAGCATAGTGGACACTTTATATTTGAAATAAATGCTCAATTTTTATTTATTTATTAAACAGTGTGTATATGTCTATCAGCCTGCTTTCAAGAAATCCAAGTAAAAAAAAAAAAAAAAAATGAATCCTCTAGCAAGAATCAAGCATGTGTACCCCTTTGTAGAGGAAACCATCATTTGATTCGGCATGCTTTCCAGCTCAGCCATGAAGGATGCTGCAGTGAGTGAGGGTCTTTTTAAGTGAACTGCTGATTGTGTTTTTTTTTTTACAGGTTATCAACCTTTTTGGGGTTATTTGAAGTTGAGGCTTTTTTTGATTGTAAAAATTTTGGGGAGATAATGATTTTCTGATAAGTCTTACTATTTACCCATAACTGAAAGGAGAAGAGGTGGATTTACACCTTCCTCAAGAGTAAATCAAAGACAAGCAGGAGATCGGTTCAATCCTTATTGGAGGAAGCATTTTCTTTTTACATAGTTTTCTCAAAAGTGAAAACACAAACTGTAATTACAATGTTTAAAAATTAATTAAATACATAGAATGAGGTGTTGATTTCAAATTTAGTTTTTTTACAAGCACACAGAGTGCTGGTGGTAATAAAACAATGCTCAATATATAATAGCAGATTGCAAATTTATACTACTAACTTGAAAGACCCATGAAAATTTCACAGTTTTCCTACCTTAATATTCTGATGAATCTTACTTAACCTTTAACACCCACCAAAAGGTTTGTTCTACTGCAAGCAACTGATCCACAAAAAGTATATTTGAGACTCATTTTTGTGTTGTCACATCTTGCTATGGCAACAGTCAAAACAATCATAACTGAAATCGAGAACCAGGCTACTGCATTTATCAGGCAAGGTGTTGGGACTGAATAAGCTCAGGACGAGTTCTATGACAATAAAATACTGTAGAAATTAAATAGTCTGACCTAAAGTTGGTGAAAATCAACAAAAGCCTTAACTGGTTGACTGGAGGATTGGGGTGAGGAGTGTGACTGGGGTTGTGTTGAGGAAATATATCAGTCAGCATTACTGATCATAAACATAAAATTCACAGAGGGATATACAAACACTAATGCATGCACATATATACAAACACACAAGATAGATGCACATGCTATTAAAAAGAAGAAAAAAAAACGTATCTGGCTAGAGATTTTTAAAAATTCTATATTTTAATTAGAGTAAAGAAATCATTTTAGCATCTAAGATATATCAATATTATATTCTGTTAAAAATTGTAATGAGCCTGACAAACATTGATAACCTAGTTACCACTTTATATATATATATATATATATATATATATATATATATATATATTACACTCACACACAGATCATACTCATAATGGTTTACACTACAGTGATGGCCAATGAAATGAGCTGTCATGTCCCACACATGCCTTCTTACAAATCATATAATATAAAAGCATTATCACTTATTAATTTATAATAATAATAAACTTTGAAAAATCCCACTGATATGAAACCCTTAGCAGTGAGAATTGGACACATATACATTACAAGTGAGATTGTGGACATGTGTGTATACACACACACCATTTCGCTGTTATATGGGATTAATTTATCATTCTTTCTCATTTATTTACTCACACAATATTAAAGGGATGTGGCAGAAAAACTATATCAGATAAAAACAGGATGATTAATAAAGTGGTGTAGGCAGCAAAGGAAATTTTCTAAACCCTGATAAAATTCCACTCACAGTGTGTGTGTGTGTGTATATATATACACACACACGTAAGGAATATTTATCCAATTTCATGGTGAGTAAGCAATACCAAATCTTTGAGCAGTGCTGTTCTCTCCCTACATTTCAAAGGGAGACAAAGACACAGAGGAATATATGTCAGTGTTTAGGTTCTAATAATATCAGGAAGATGTTGTGAACTTGCATTTGTGAAGTAAGTTTGAATTTCAGACTTGAGACTACTTGGGTTCCCATTGCACTCACACCCTTGGAAAAGCATCAGTTTGCTTTAAACACCCTGTCCTATCACAACTAAAAAAAAAAAAAAAAAAAAAAAATGTTGTGCATGCTACCATGTCAGATGAAAAAGATTTTGGATAAACCCCACTTCTATCCCTAAAGCAGGAATAGTGACCCCCCCCACACACACTTTTTGATGTTAGACTCAAGAGTGACTGGTTTTATCATCAAGATACCCATTTAGTTAAAAAAAAAAAATTTTCCTTTCAAAATGAATTTCATATAATACAATGTCACCATTATTTTTTTGTTTGCTTGCACACTTGCTGGCTTTATTATGTTAAAATTAACAAGTGACATACCAATAAGCCAGCATTATGTTACTGAAATGTTTGGGTAAATTAACTTTGGAATATTTTAGAATCCATTTTTTTTTTTTTAATTTTAAATGTTTGTAATTATTTCACTAAATGACTTAAAATTATTTCTATTCAAATAATATTGGTGCATTAAAACCATTGTAAACAAAAAATAAATTTAACATTTTCTTTGAAACGTTATTCCATAATTATTGCAGCAATTATTTACAGAGAAAATGTAAAATTTTCTTTAAAAGATTTATTTTAAATTTATAACTGAAGAAATAAAAAGGGAATGAAAGGCAAAAAGGGAAAGCATGGAAAGAAAAAGAGCAGAGACAGAGAGAGAGGGGGGATAAAGGGAGCAGAGAGAGAGAGAGGATAAAGGGAGCAGAGAGAGGATAAAGGGAGCAGAGAGAGGATAAAGGGAGCAGAGAGAGGATAAAGGGAGCAGAGAGAGGATAAAGGGAGCAGAGAGAGAAAAAAGAAGCAGAGAGAGAAAAAAGAAGCAGAGAGAGAAAAAAGAAGCAGAGAGAGAAAAAAGAAGCAGAGAGAGAAAAAAGAAGCAGAGAGAGAGAGAGCAAAAAAGAAGCAGAGAGAAAGGAAAAAAGAAGCAGAGAGATAAAAACAAAAAGTGAATTGGTGAGTCAGAACAGCTCAGACTGAGACCAACAAACAGAAAAGGATTAACAAAGTGAACAGACTGATTAGTGGCACAGCCCAATAAGAGGGTGTGAAATGTAAGGAGTAGAAAGAGGAGGAAATAAGAACAAGAGATGGTGGTGGGTTCAAACAGATCTAACATCACAAACTAACTTTTATGAACTGGCTCTACAAACAGACAATAACAATGATGAGGCAGCAACCCTCAACACAAACCCTACCTACAAAATCCCTTCCCTCCCAAAACAGCTTTATCATAAAGCACTAAGGGACCCACAGGGTTTTGCTAAAAATAGACTTTGTATATTTTTCATAATTTTCTGATCTTCAAGGGATATTTCATGGAGTAAGTTAACACACTTGTCTCATAGAGTCTTCCAACTGGAGTTAATTTGTTCTTTACTAGTTATCTCCAATCTTATGGCTTTGTGCCAGACTAGATTAAATTTAGTCAATATAAATGTTTAATTGATTAATTAAATCATTAATATTTAATAATAATTTTAATTCAATATCAATGTTTAAGTGATTCACAGATTTGAGTAGGGCTGAAGTAGCCTTTTAAACAAGCACCTGCTTATGCTGCCTACCCCCCTGCCAAAATAAGTGGCAAGGGGTGGGTCGTCATTAAATTTTTCAAGTCATACCCTTATGAGCAGATAATATTTGAATAAAGCATAATAGTTTAGGTGGAAAAGTGTGTGTGTGTATATATATATATATATATATATATATGGATCAAATATGGATTAGAATCTAATAGAATAGGAAAAGAGACAAAAAGAAAACAAATTTAACATGTTTCACTTTTATTTCTGCCTCATCAGAAAATGAAATATGGAGGAGAAAAGAAAATTGTTTTTTGTTTTTTTTTGCATTGTTTATTTTTCATTGGTTAAGCAGATCTCAATCCCTGCAGTGCAGGAAAAGTTACATAAGTGAAACCTAGAAATCTAAAAGCCTACATTTACAAACATGAGGACAACTCTTTAAATTTGCTTGTAACACACAGAAACCAAAATTAGCCATAACATTGATCTTATAAATGTCACCCTAATAAAAGAAAATAACATAATTCATTACATAGGAAATACTTAGAGGGAGTTCTGATAAATGAAATTTATAAGGCTTACAACCACATGTTGTAATATTGGTTCCCATCCAATCACCAAAGTAAACATTAAGCCTGGTCAGTACGAAGATGAGTGACCATTTGAAAAGGTGCCGCAAGCTTGGATGTGCAAGTGGTGTAATGGGTAATAGCTCAAAATTGTTAATTAGAAAGCCGAGTTCAAATTCCAGTTAGGTTTGTTATATTCATTTACACATAAATGCCCTGACAGTAAATGATTCCATACTGCAATATCTAAGTACCTTATGTAAGGTGAGAATCAAGTGCCAAAAGAAAAAAAAAATAAAGCTTCGCCCACTTTAAAAGATCAAGAAAGTAAAGGAGTAATAAAAGTATACAGCAGGCTTCTGTGTCTCTTCTTTATTCTTTTACTCTTTTCTTTCACCCATTTTCTTACTTGTCCTCTACCCTCTCTTTACACCTCCTTTCCCATTTTCCCACCACCATTATGAGTGCACTTGTATAACATTTTTCACTGAGCACACTGATCCGAGGTAGAACTGCCAGGAAACAAAACTTATCCAAGATAGAGTAAACCTATTATTCTGACTTTAGGCAGAATTACCAATCCATACACAAGTAATCCCATCATTTATGACAGATACTAAGATCATCTAGGTAAAAGCGTGAATTGCCTTTACATGAAAGATACAATTCTATTCGGTTTCATTATATTGAGCATATTATTTTGACAGTAGATTTTTAATTTCAGCAATTTGATACTTCCGTCTTGTAGGCAGCATCAGAAAACAATTAAATGCCATCTATTGTAGTCTGTGACTGTTCCTGGCCATCATCCAGGTGGAATCCCTACAACATGGCCCTGTTTCCGTACAGGTATAAACTCTACTTTTAAAATTCCTGTAATCATGTGGCTCTCAAGTATTTTTCTGGTCTATCTGTGTTGTTATCTTCCACCAGGTGGTAGCCAATCATGTGAACAATTAGTAGAGTAGGAATTGGTACGTACTGAAGAAATTATAAGAGCCACATGCTTTGTGGCTTTTAGTGCATCATTTAGTAGAACTACATTTCTGTTTCTTCAAGTCTCTTCATTTGTGAAGAGATTGTTGAGCATTCAATGCCATATAGAAGGACTGATACTACATAACAGTTCAGCATTCTTTTCTTTCTTTCATTTCTAGGTCTGCTGTCAACACTTATCTGGAGATATTATGTTAAGATTGTGTCCACTAATAGTGAATCCTGGTAGGACTTGTAGTTCTCTCAAAATTGCCTCACTCTGTAGGTTGAAAAAGTACAGTGTGAAGACACATCCTTGTCTTACACCACTTTTAAATATATCATGGTTACTAAGCGGTTGCAGCACTAAACTGAATAAATCAGTATATAAAAAGAAAAATCAATTATTGTTCATGTTAATTATATTAATTTCTGAAATATTACCTTTTGCATAGTAGTTTCATTTTGGCATTTCCAATCTAATTTTCATCTTGGGTTGTTCCTTTTGCTAACGACCATACATTCAGTTTTCTTGCAACTAATGTTTAGAATCGTTCTTTATTTAAAAAGACCACATATTCATGTCCCTATGTTTAAAATTATACATTTGGTTTACAATTTTTCTGTTTCTTAATACTTTGCTTAGCTGTTGGAAAGCATCTTTTGCTATTCCAATGTGCCTTCAGATTTTAGGCTGACACTTTCTAGATATTTAAATTGCTGTACTTGTTTGATTTTGATGTCTCCAATTTGAACACACAGTTTTTTTTATCTATAGTTGAAAGCACGCAATTGTGTTCAAAATATTTAGATTTCAGCATTAAATAACCCAGAGCAGAGTTGCAAGTTCTGTGATATGGAAAACAGAAAAAAAAAAAAAATAAATAAAATAAAACACTGAAATAAAGTAGAAAATGAAAAACACGAAAAAGAAAAAAAAAAAAAAAAAAAAAAAAAAATCACAGAAAACAGGATTTTTGCAAATAAAATATTCTGATGTCAAAATGTAAAATTCCTGAGCTGGAATTTGACAGAATCATTATTTTGCATAAATTTGCAATACACAGTGAAGTCATGCATTTATGCACAAACACTATGACCTATATTACTGCAACATGTCATTCTATAAATAACATGAAGCTATAACCTAGCCAAATCAGTCACCACTGGTTGCTGCAGGGCAAATGCCCACATGCGATATTAGCATATGAATAGTGTCACATGTCTGTCAAGGGTAGTAAAAATAAGAGTTGTTTGTTTAGTGATTAGATTAGATTTTTAAGTGCCGGTTTTATTATCTTTCACAATGAGTAAATGAAAAGCAAGCAAACTTGGTGGGTGCACACTTTTAGCAAAATACAGAGCTGAAGAGCCAGCTTTCAGTGATGATTTTTATCATGATGGCTATAAATTATTTTGCAGTTTTTGTCAACACATCATAGATTGAACTCAGAGGAACATGTTTGTGAATCATCAGAAATCCTCCTCTTATCCCTCCAGCTATGGGTAAATAGGACAGACCAGGTTCTATTGCCTTGGATGGCAACTGGTTTACTGCAGGGAAAAAATCTGCCTTGTCAGTCATGTATCGAAAGATATATGATTGCCTAAGCGTGTATCATGCACGGCACATAACTGACTCATATACGTAGGCTATACATTTGTATATTTTACTATTTAGCACAAGTCTCTGTTTTTCAAGTTTTTTTTTTATGATTTTCAAACAAAAATGGAAAATTGAAATTTACCATCACAGAAGAACTCGAACAGAAAACTTGCCACACTACCATAGAGGAAGATATGCCATTAAACAAAATCAACCAAACAAAACCACAGAATAAGATTCTATGATTTCCACTGTGCTACCCTGAAATTGGACCCTCACCTACTAGATAATGAGATACATTTAATCAAATATGACAAACACCCTAACAAGGTCAGAGGATAAAAGCTGAAATGTGACAATAACACCCAAAATGAGGGCATTACTCCAAACAGATTCATATATAACCTCACTATAATTTGACAAATGTCTTGTCCATTTATCCTCCCATGACACAAGGACAGCTCAAATTATGGCCACAAAATCTAGAATTATTAATGAGATCCCAGAGTATGGCTTCAGTATAATGGGTTTAGCAAATTAATTTTTTTAATGAAGGGAGTGAATTACAATGCAATTATAATGCTAAACTAGATCCATAATTTGTATCCATCAGGTAAGTGAAAGCTAATTATGATTCAATCAATAAATAGTTTAAATCCATGTTTTTTGTGAAATACATCAGTTTGATGCTTTGGCACATATCATTGAAGTTTTTAGCTGAAGATCATTAAAAGTTTCATATCTTTCGACATTGTACCCCGTCCCCACAGTGACCCAGCTAATGCTGATCGGATATCGACTTGTGTGCCATCCACCAGTCACAAATGTTCTCATATACACAATCCACTGCGACTCTCCCATTACAAACAACTTCTGGTTCACCAGCTTCTGCAGTCTTCTATAAAGAAAGAAGCAGTAATCATTTCACTCATCACAGGAAATATGGTAGCACTCGATTTGAAGTGATTTGATTTGTTTCACATAATCTAATGAGGCCAAATGTTCCATTTTTTGGCTTTCCACAGAAACTAGCTTAAAATCCTGTCCATATTGTGAATTTTAAGCTGGTAAAGTTAATTTTCCCCATCTTAGAAATTCAGATAGAAGTTTCTGAAACATCATGGTTATAACAGCCAAGATGAAGGACACACAGCACAGTGGATAAAGGCGTTGGTTAGATCCAGTGACAGGACCCAAAGAGTGTAAGTTCAATACCCGGTTAAGGCAGTGGAGAACTTTCAGAGGGAAATTAACAGGAGATAACTGATATCCATTAAACATGGCATGTGGAACTAGAACAGTATACTCCAGTGAGCGAAATAAAGGGTTAAGTTCGACATTCCAACCACCTGAAGAAGGCTGGAGCATACAACGGCCGAAATGTTGTAATAAATATGACCGACAAAGATGAGGACAATAGTCCAAATAATGTAAACAAAGCCAAGATGAAATTTACTGTTTAAATAAACCAGGTTAATTACACATCTGAAAAAAAGACAGAAATGAACAAAAAGTAATGAGTAAATAAATTTCTTACCACAAACTCAGTGCAGGTTTCTTAAAACTCACCTGTAAGAAAAAAAAAAAAAAAAAATTAACACCAGACATGAAAAATCATATGGCAACAAGATTCTAGCAATAGAAAAACGTTTAAGATATACAATCAAATGTCAAATTTTTACTATGGCATTAACTGTATACCATTTTTCCCCCCATGATAGCATTATACTCTTCTCTATACCTCCAATTTCTGATCCGAATGGTTCTGTTGTAGCATACCTAAGGACGATAATGGGTATGTCCCTATTCACATAAGTACAGTAGTAAATACTGTATGTTGGTCTGCAGTTGGAGATTCATTGTGGAATTCACTCGACTCACTTCTAGCAGTTGACAACTTCTACACACTGCGGGCGAATCTTATATGTGTTGTTCATGTCCTAAGTATTATCTTTCATTACTAACCTTTGTGTCATTATTCTATTCAGTATCCTTCCCTAGATTACAACAGGTTCTATGCATGGAAAGTGGCACTGGATAGCATAGATTAAATTCTGGTTTTGACTAGAGTTCCTTTTATCCTCATGGACTGGTGCTACACAATCACCAAGAACTGTACCAAATAACAGAAACCACATCACTTGACCTAACAGTAGCAACAACTAAAATGGATAGCACATACAATTTGAAAAGAAAATAATGACAAAGATATTTATGTTCCACACTACTTAAAACAAAAGGTTTGAAAGGAATCCCCCATCAATACTGGAAAGAGCAATAACAGCAGGTAGATTTGAGAAGGTTTGGTTTGTTTTATGGCATATTAACCTCAATGGGTTATTTAATGCTGACAAGATTTTTATTGCTGGTAATATTTTCTTTTCCCAAAAATGTATTACTGTTAATATTTTTTTTACAAAAAAGTATTTCTAGTATTAAAACCTATTTTTACTTTCATAGTGCTTCGAACCCCAGCCTAGGGGCTAACCAATTGCTCATAGCTAGGACCCCAATAAGTGCTGCACCCAAGGTAGATTCTGCTCTCCAGCCTTAAGTGGCAGCCAACCTAGATGGACAATGGAATACAGAACTCTACAGAAGGCAATGGGAAACCATTCCACTATTTTTTATTCAAAGAAATTGAGGTAATTCATACATAAGAAAATTAGAGAACCATGATAACCTATCATCTGAAGTGGAAAGACATTAAAAAAAAAAAAAAAAAAAAAAAAAAAAAAAAATCAAAGTTTTACTAAATCAAGTACAAGGTCAGATTTAAAAAAAAAAGAAAAAAAAAAAAAAGAAAAAAAAAGGAGGGCGGGGATTTTATTATATCAGTTTTCAAAATGGAGGACTGCCTGATTATAAAAAGCAACATCCTATCTTACAAAGACATAGATACTTATTTCTTGTACAAGGGACCAAATATCTATATTAGCCATATTGAACACTGCACAAGGAAAATTGAGTATTACTATAACTGCATTGAAAGACAGCTAAAGGATTGTCAGTGGTCAGGAAATACATATTGGGTCTGCTTTATGGTTCAGATAGGAAAAATGAGATTACTATAGAAATGTCTTTAAAATCAGGAAGGAAGGGATTGTCAGTGGTTAGGAAATACATTAGCTAAGAGGTAGGTCTAATAGAAAATACATAACTATTTCAACCATGATTTAGGCCCTCTGGTAACTATTAGCATATTTCTAAGCTTAGCAGAAGGCAAAAAATACTAAATAAATGAAAGAAGATTGTGTTGTGCCAATCATCCAAGTAGAGAAGATCTGCTTGCTTGTTTAGAAAAATCAGTTTTTGAAACCTTGGTTTTAACTGAGCTCTTAACACTTATTGCTATATCATATTTGCAGCATAAACATACATACTGACATTCAGCAAAATAAATAATCTTGTTTTTATTGTGTCATTCAAACAAGTCAGTTGCTCACTACCACACAGAAATTGGCTGTAGCAATTTCTAAAGAATCTTTTTGAATTCCAACAAACAGCCAAGAACCCTCCCACCTAGGTAGAGTCTGTTTACATTCAAAGGTTGAATGCTATTCTGAATCTAAAATACTTTTTAATACTATTGTTCACCCAATGAAGGCCCAAGAGCCATTCAAGGTAGAAAGTGACTGAAAGAGGTTGTTAGAACAGGATGGAGTATGTTAAGATATTTAAGATATGTAATGTAGCAATATAAATGTCAGCCAATAGATGTTACTGAAATTGTTTCAGTTAGCTGATAATCATTGGGACAATAACTAAATAAAGTGGACCTCACAAGATTCATGTCCAACAATTCTGATAAAGCAGGTCACCAAGTGAAGCCAGAACTTAGAGTGCTGATAAATTACTTTTTTAGACAAAGGTAACAAGACAAAGAATGCTGTTTCTATAAGACAGTTGTCACTAGCACAGAAAAACAGAGACCCAGAAAAAGACAGAGAGAGAGAGTGATGAGAGACTGCTCAAAAGGGAAGACATGCCCATTAGACTTTTCACCCTCATTTCATCTCTGTCTCACTTGTCTAAAGCAGAGGTTATAACCAGAAGAAATTTTGCTTACTGCTACAATCGGCTCATGATTTTATTTTGTGGGTGATGATCTAGCCAAAGAGTTATTTTTAAACCACAAGAATTTGGCTGAAAGATGCTGCATCCTGAGAACAAACATGGTGTCTGGTCTGAAAAGCAACACTACAGTAATGGTTGACTGTAGATTTGAAGAGAGGTTAAGTTTGTAGTGATCAGCGAAGTATCCTCTCAGGAGTCTGTTCCACAATGTAACAATTCTAGGAAAGAATGAAAATTACTCCTTCATTTTCAATTCTTGTAATAAATCCATTTTTATTTTTAAATCACCAGTGGCTCCTTTGCACCCCCTCCACATTCTTTTTTTTATGTCAAGCAAGAAAGAAAAGTCAAAT
Source organism: Acanthosepion lycidas (assembly GCA_963932145.1). Taxonomy (NCBI): domain Eukaryota; kingdom Metazoa; phylum Mollusca; class Cephalopoda; order Sepiida; family Sepiidae; genus Acanthosepion; species Acanthosepion lycidas. Next base: position 92,621,028 of record OZ010599.1, on the reverse strand, counting down.
GTTGACAAACATTCATATAAAATGAATTTTTCTCGCTTCTGAATGTATACTAACTGTAAATTACTTTTTCTACCAATGTTCACCCAATATAAGGCCCAAGTGCTACTCAAGGCAGAGGGTTACAGAATGAGATGTATTTGGGAAGCATCCATGTGGGGGTCTATTCCACAAAGTAATATTTCTTGGGAGGGGGAAAAAAGCTTTCAAGGTGGAACATCCTTCTTACCAATGATATACATAAGAACAACGTGGAAACAGAAAAGCACATCTTTGGTTTGGTTGGGTTTACAGCATATCAAACTCAATGGGTCATTTAATGCTGACAACTTTTTTGTTTTTTTCCTGGTAATATTTTTCTTTTGTCAAAAATTATTTCTGTTAATATTTTTTTCCTCAAATATGTATAGCAGCTAGCATTTTTTCAAACAATAGCAATAGGCATGCAATGTTGCATCTGTGGGAAAAGGACTGCAGGGTGGAAAATAAATCATCCCCCACAGGTTGTAGAAATGATTTGTAACTCTGTCAAAGCTGGAAAGTAAGGATTGGACACCCTCAGCCCAGACAATATTATTCCATTTTTAGTCTAATCTGACTCCTAAAGTACAAGTCAACCATTTTGACAGCATGTCCTCAAGTTAAGTGACTATACAAGCAATGAAGATATGAGTAAATGTTAAAGACACTTCTATGATTTCTTTAACATATTTTTCCCCACCATTATAAATTTATATTCAAGAGCCATTTGTATTCATTTGTATAGAGACCATAAATTATTACTAGGGAATATAATTAAAAACAATTAGGAATAATGTCAGTCTATGATGTGACACAGGAAGAGACATTAAACTGAAGTGTAAAAGAAAAAGAGTATTTCCCTAAGTGTAGGGCCCAACATAGATTCTTTTGTCAGGCGGTGATGAGTCAAATGTTAATGGTGGGAGTGAAGGTAACAGCTCATAAACAGAACCCCAGAATGACAAATACTAAGGTTTTTTTTTTTTTTTTTAAAGTTGATCTCATTGTGACTTACAATCTGGGCAATCACTCAGCATTTGTGGGTCCAACTTTGGCTTAACTTCCTACAGGGCAAGATTGCCAAGCATTAAAATTTTATATTTGTATTAATCCTATATATCTCTGATAGTAGATAAATATTGTGTACATTTGTTTCTTATATATAGATATAGAAGACCTGATGAAAGAAATTTGAGACAATAAAAACAAAGATAATAAAAATATTTATTGCATATTATTAAGCCTTTTGACCAAATAGAAACATGATGAAAACATGCTAAAAATTGGAATTTTTAGACAAGCCTGTGTCCTTTCTCAGCAAGAAATAAAACAGAAATTAAACTTGTTTAGTTTTTTTTTTGTTTTTGTTTTTTTTTGTTGTTATAAATGGTGTTCCAATAACTTGGACTGATTTTAAATGTGAATTAAGTTTAAGTGTCTAATGATTTTTTTCTTTTTCTTTCAGATTTAACAACCTAAGTCTTTGACAATTTCAACCATGGAAAGATTAACAATCAAACAATGTGTTAAAGTTATCAAAGCCTATTACAAAAAATGGACGTTCAAACAGAATTTGAATGAGATGTTCCCAGGTTGCATCATCTCTTGAAACGGCAAAGTCAATTGGCCACCACGATCGTGCGACTTGACGCCTTTAGATTTCTTCCTTTGGGGTCATCTCAAAAGTAAGGTCTATGCCAACAAGCCAGTAACAATTCAACAGCTGAAGGACGAGATAAGGCATATTGGTGATATCAAGAAACAGCTATGCAGAGATGTCATTAAAAATTTTGACCATCGAGTGGAGGTGTGCTGCCGAAGCCTTGGTGAACATTTGGCTGATATTATTTTTCACACATAATTGCCATTACTTAAATAGCACGATCCAATAGATAGATAAATAGATAGTCACCAATAACTCGGATTTATTTCCTGCTGACTTTGAGCCATCCTCATGAAACACCCTATATTACAGATTTCCTAAAATAAAAAAAAAATAAATCATCCACCCAAAAGTCCAACTTCATTTTATTTCTCACCAAGAAAGACTTAACAAAAAATTCAAATTTTTTAACATTCTGCGAAACACATTCTCTATTTGCATAAGATCGTAGAAATATCAGAGATGGGTCCATAGAGCTATGATTTAGTTGCATATTGTCTCCAAGAGATGTTAAGTCTAGCTCTCAGTATCCAAGTGTAGGTTCCATCAAGCTTAGGCTCTCATGTTCTAGTTAATGTCCAGACAGTGGCACCATACATTAACACCAACTCTACAGTGGCTCAAAAGAATCTGCATTTGAATTTTTCTGGTAGACCAGATTACATTCATTTTATTTAAGACAGCCCAGACTTTAGCAATGCAAATTTTTATATCTTTTTCAGTAGAATTCATCTTGCTTCCTAGGTATGTAAAAAGATTCAACAGATTCTATTGATTTGCCTGAGATAGTTTGCATTAAGCCTTGTTGGTTGAAGCCTATGAATTCAACAAATACATTAAGAAATAAATGTTCATAGAAATTCCTACAATCTGAGTACTTCCTGTTTATGTGGTATAGTGTGAAGAAAAAAAAAAAAAAAAGTGTGTGTGTGTGTGTGGGGGGGGGGGCTTTTCAGAGATTAGATGGAAATACCCGTTTTGATCAACTTATCTGGGGGTAACTTCTAATGAGTTGAGATTAGCACCACCTATCTTGTGCTCATCTGTGGATCGTGTTATCCTTATCAACTAATTTTCTGCTCACAGGGTCCAACCATTTGGTTTGCCATAAGAAACAATAGACAGCTTTGTAGAAATATATACTATTCAGAACAAGAATAAAAGTGGTTTCAAATTCAAACTGGGTTAATTAGAGGCTAGCAGTATTAAAAAGAAAGGCTCATGATGATAAAAGAAGTTGTGAATACCAGGGTAGTCATAGTGTATAAATAAATTCTGTGCTTCACTTACGTTTCTTGATGTCCATTATAAAAATGGAATCATTGTATTCAGTGGACCACTGAAGGTACAATACTGTCATAGATTTTTTTTTTTTTTTTTTTTTTTTTTTAGCAATAATATACAAAGTAACATTGAATTTGGCCAAGAGCCAATTTTCTTTTACATAAAAATAAATTCTTTTTCAGCTGCAAACTCCATAAGAAATATTCATGGTAATCGAAATCCTGCTAAAGCTTATTGTTAAAGGCTTGTTTTTAAAAAGAAAGCAAAAAGAACCCAGAATTATGACTCACTAAACAAGCAAGAAATTGATTAACAAACAAGAGAGGTAAACAGAGTTAATTTTAATGGTTTATTTAAGGTTTACTAGACATTATATATTCACCAATGTTTGTCATTCTGTCCACCCATAGTTCTCAATTTTAATGACAATACAATGGTGAACCACAGGAGAAGCAACCCTTGATCTCATTCTGTGGTACTATATTTTCTTGTGCATAAGAGAAACTTTGAACAAATTTAAAAGCAAAAAAGGTGAGGGAGCATATTATATACAAATACACATTTTCAGGAATGCTTACACAGCTTAAAAACCCCCTCTTACTTGTAACAGCAAGGCAGCAAATACACCCAGTACAATAGATAAAACATAAAATTAGCAGATATTGATATCAATTGTTTACAAAAGGTATTTGATATGTTAGCAATATTTGTTTCTCCCTTCATCTATATAACAAATGTGAATGTCAGTGTGTCACACTTTTTCAACTTTACTCTTAGAGGATGCAGCCCAACATGTACCATTTTGGAATCAGGCAGACTCCATGAGCAAAGTAAGAACATTCCAGGCTGGATCTGGATCTGCAATCCTGAGATTTTGGATTCCCATTTTTCATTGCTGCGATTGCTTCTAGAAATTTTTCATACATGATTTTTTGCAACAAATTTTTTTGTACAATATCAATTTTTATAACAGGGAAATAAATTTAGGAATAATCAAAATTGATTGCAAAATCCAGTGAAAAATCACTCTTGAAATAAAAATAACTGGTTTGTGCAAAAAGTAAAGCCCTACATACATCAAATTGTCTTTAAATTAAGTGGCGGCAGAAGAATTATTGTTGAACTTTTAAAAGGTAAGCTTAGATATTAATGCAATACTTAAATGTAACAATCAATTCAGTTCTACAGTTTATTGTTACCCATCACATCTACTCCCTAGCTACCTATTGTGATGAAGGCTCAATTAAGAGCCCTCTGCAGAAGCTAGCTTAAATGCCACACAATAGAGCAGATTTTAAGCTAGTTTTTAATAAAGAGATAATTTTCTTTCATTTTCATAGATCATTAATATATAGAAATATGATAAAATCACATCAAACAGAAAAGTATGAGAGATTAATTAACATCTAAAAATGTATTACCAGGTATGTCTAGTTAATCCCAAATGAGGTGGGGGGGAGGCATTGAAATTTTAATTGTAAGTAAAAATTTAAGAGCCAAGTACAGTGTGCGGCAGAAATACCTCCTACATTTTAAACTGTCATCTATGTGAGGCGAGTGAATTGAGGCAAGTGACAATGGTGTCTTTATCTAACTAAATAACTCAGTTACCATCATGGCTTGGATCAGTGAACATGTGTGCTTGCTGGGTTTTTAAAGCCTGGTGAACCTGTAATTGCAACACAGAGAGCCTCTCATGCTACATCAGAATAATGGTGTTCCAGAGAGAAAAATTAATACTGCTATAGGTTGAAAATTTCAGGGCAACAAGTTCAGTGCTTAAAAAATAGCCACCACTTGAAATTTTGCATGATGGAAAACAAATCATCTAAATAGATGTGTGACAGAGAGAATCTGGGAAACACACACACACACATTTTTTTTTTTTTTTTTTTTTTTTGTGAAATTGGAGTAGACTTGGACTAGCGAAATTGATCAGAGCATTTCCTTTACTGATGGGAAATATGATCTAGGGCAGGAGCTGTACCCATTGGAACTGGGTCATTAGCAGACAATGGAAATGGTCGAAATAAATTTTTATTGATTAAAATTTGGAATAGAGCTGAGTAAGCAAGGAGGATCTTTATAATTCACATGATTTTGGTTGAAACAGCCAAAACCCCGTGATAATCATGTGCGAAGTAGTAGGGCCAAGGTTCAGTTGTAACCAGTCGGATTTTTCTATATAAACGTGTAGTTATGCTGAAGAAGAGGCAGACGGGCGAGCATTGAGATGGAAGAGGCAGACGAAAGAGAGAGACAGAAGAGAATTAGCCCAAGCAAGAGTTGGGCTAGAGACAGTGGAGAAACGAGTTGGAGACTCAAAACGGAGAGAAAGTGACGTCAGAGATTGGAACGAAGCGTACGCTAACATGTACTGTTGATATAAGTACCGCTGCTTCTGCTACCACGAATATTACTACTACTGTTACTACTGCTAAGGAAGAACGCCACTATAGACTTTAAGCCGTGCATAGAAATCTTATTCCCCCATCGCAAGAGTCGTAGATCGTTCCGAGACGATTTAACAAGTTAATCATAACACACTCTTTCTGTCCAGAATCCAGCATATGCATTTTTACGTTAATTACTTTTCTTTTCTGTAACCCGTTTTCTTTTCTATACTATTCTTTTCTGCTATATAAAAGACATTAACAAATTCAATCATTGAATAGTTGTTTGTCCGGCTTCCTGCAGATATTAATTTTTTATTTTTTTATTTTGCTGCATTCTAAATTTCTTAGTGCAGACTCTCCAGCCATGTCTACATCTTCAGTCGACCGTGAATGAATGTATATCACTTATGCTTCCTGGATCAAACCAAACACAATGTAGGCAGGAAGCAGCATTAAACCAGCGGACCGGTTGAATAATCTACGGATGCTCAGGGGACCTGTGGCCACTCCCTTAAGTTCGGTTAGGACCGAGTAGACACCTCAACCCAGAGAGTAAGACGTCAGAGGTTGAAGGGCTGGGGCAGAAGTGTTAGAGGCGTATGGCAAATAGAGGCCACTATTCTATATGTCAATCTTAAAACCAAATTAATAAAGTCGCACTTTGTTTAAACAACAGTGAAATAAATTTTTTTTAATAGAAGTTACTTTGGTCTTTTTGTCAACCTTTAAAATGTTGGGGGAAGTATTTCTGTTGTACATTGTATAATGTCAGAAATTTAAAGAAATAATACAGAAACTTTATATTCAAATCCCTTAATCTCATGTCATCCTTGAAACTTTAACAGCTTTCAGTTAACCCCAGCTCAACTATATCTTTACTCCAGCCCTGTGGGCTCTTTCTTTTAAGTTTGATTATTCTATACTACCTCTCTTGGGAGAGAAAGTGTTTTTTTTTAAACTTTAAAACCAAATAACAGGGAGGAAATGTACAGGATTAAAAAAAAAAAAAAAAAAAAATGTAAAGAAAGAATTTTTCAAGGGAATTGGTTTGTGCCCCATTTTTTGCTATCCCTCCCCTCTACTCAAACCAAATTGATAAGATTTCTGACAGGAGATAAAGTTACTCAAATTATTTTGTTTTGGATAGAGGGGAATAAAGAAATGACCTGCTTCAGTATCTTCCCCACTAAACTTCACAGAGTGAGTCATACTCAAGTTATCATTAATATTTGCTTAAATTGTATGGCTGAATGTTTACTGTGAAAAGCAATAAAAAAATATTTAATCAGCAAACTTATTGAGTCAGTTTTTATGTAGTGAACAAAACAGGCCATAAATGGACTTTGAAAAGCCTAAACAGGGGAGGAGGGGTAAAAATTAACTTTATAATTGGTGATAATGTCAGTACTGTTGAAGATGTAACAGTCATGAACAAAGTCAATATAGGAAGCAATCAGCATGATCGCTTGCAGAGTCAAATTTGACTTTCATGTTAAAAGAAACAAAATGAGGCAAAGTTTAACTAAAGGTACCCACATAAAAAAAAAAAAAAAAAAAAAACAACTGTAAAAAGGACAGTTTTCTCTTGAGACCACTATTACTGTATATTCCCTCTAAACAGAAATAAAGGGAGAAGAGTGAAACACTCAATACACAGCTCACATGCATAAGCAACAACTGCTTTTACTGAAAGACAAGACTGATGAAGTTCATAAATGTAAGGGCGACATGTTAAAAATGACCAAAGAGTACTCTGTAAATCTGTATATAAAAATACCAGCAACAATCTCTTCACTAGATACTGGTGATGTTCCTCAGGTAACAACAGGGCAAAATAAAGTTTTTATTTCAAAATGGGAACACACCAAGCAATGATGGCATAGTAACAGACCTTTTGAAAGATTCAGAAGAAATCTACAAAGGATTGGAACAGGTATTTACTCCGTATAGACAAATTTATTTATTTGTTTTGTTACAGCTTATCAACCTTTTGCGCGTTATTTAAAGCTGAAACATAATTTAGATTACAATTCTTTTATTTACTTTTCTAATTGAATATTGCATTAACAATTCTTTTGGAGAATAATGGTTTTATAAATACAAGTCCTAGTTTTTCGGCATTTTTTTCGTTAAATAATTCATACTTGTATACTTAAAGATTCTTTCTAAAAGGGGTGTTTGGGTTAAATACACACACACATCTATCTATAAAAGACAGGATGTGTGTGTGTGTGTGTGTGTGTGTGTATAACAAATGCATGGCCGCAATTTTTGATGGATTTGCACCAAAATTTACATGCACATGCTCCAAGTTAGTGGAAAGGCCAAGACTGACTTTGCATTTCCCAACTCCCATCAATAGTGGAATTAATCGATTTTTTCATGCTTCTATGGCAGTTTTCATGTAGTTAGCGGCCATTTTCTACTGGCTAGAGTGAAAGCCTATAGCTGGCTGCCACGAATAAGCAGGAAGATTCTATTGGCCAGTGTGAGAGCCAACAGCTGACTGACACGAATGTTAACTAGCATGCTAACACGCAAAAAAAAAAAAAAAAAAAAATAAATAAAAATAATATCGATAGCTGCATCCGTCACAAGTGGAAAAAATTTAAATCTGCATGGCACTTTACTCCAATTGGCTCATTCGCTTGCTTAAACTCAACTTTGATTCTGATTCCGCAGAACTGGGTTGGGTGTGAAAAAGTATTTGTTGTTAACATTCTTTTTTATTCAGTTTTTCCAGTTACGAGTCCTTTTCTAAAGCCGATCGTTTTGTGTTCATTTTGTTTAGTCCTTTTTTGTAACAGATTAAAATGTTTAGTATAGAGCTTAGAAAAAATTCAGTGTGAGATAGGCAAGAAGTAAGGCATGTAGCAACATCAGCACGACAAAGGGCACTCCTTTAAAGGCAAGGAAGGGCAAAAATATTTTAAGTCGAGTGATAGCGATTACTGTATAAGTCGTACGATTTTTGAATCAAGCACGGGCAATACCGGGCCATGCTGCTAGTATATATATATATATATATATATATATATAAAAAAAATGCTAAATGATCAAAATAGGTGAAGTCTGAATACAGGATTAAAAATGTTCAATTGTAATGCACTGAAAAATCCTATTAGAAGATGAACAACTGGAAGAAATCCAGTAATACATCTGAGGAAATATAACAACATTAAAGATCATGGAATTAAGATAGATATATAATGATATGTTAAAAGCATTTAAAAGATATAATGAAAAGCACTTGCCAAGATGTTCAAAACAAATATAATGAAAGTGTATATAGCAGCTATAACATATGGATGTGAAACATAAAAAACTAATAAAAAAATCACTTGAAACCAAGTTCAGAAAGGTATAAAGATCATAGTTGGAGATAACAAAGATATAAAAAAGAGATGAACATAGTCTGTTCTCTGATCCAAGATAAGCAATATGAGAAAAGTGATTAAATGACATCTGGAAATGGGGTGGAAACTGAACAAGAATATAATGGAATAAAAGTTAACTTGATTGGTGTTGAATGAGTAACAAACAAAGTAGGAAAAAACCAAAGAGAGGAGACAGTTTCCAGATAATACATGGCAGAGAATAGAAGTCATTGTTGTCAGGAAAAAAATTTGAGGAAAGGTCTTTGACTTGTAGGCGACTAATGATGATTTCGTCTATGCATAAATTTGCTACCCAAAAATGAATAGTTACAGGGGTTTGCCATTACTATTTGTGCACAATACCTTTAGTGAATAGATATGAAAAAGGAGACAAAAGATAATTAAATATTAAGTTATCATAGTAAAATTCTCTGGAAATTTGGGCTGTGTGTGTGTGTGTGTGTGTGTGTGTGTGTGTGTGAGAGAGAGAGGACAGAGAATAGGAAGAAAGGGATGGTCAGGAATGAATGCAAGCATTACTGATAGAATAGGGCTATTATATGTATAATGTAAATGTATTGCTAATGATTTTACTATGGGAATGCATTGAAAATCAGTAAGAAAGGGATTGTCAGTGGTCAGGATTTAATGCAAGCATTACTGATATAAGTTTATTATATGTGCAATTGATTGATCAATTTGTTTTTATGCTATATCACCCTTTCACAGATTATTTAAAGTGAGAAAATATTTTTAGAATGTAAGAATTGTTTGGAGATAATTAGGACTTGTATCAGTAAATAATTAACTCATAGCTTGGGGGACAAGAGGTGGATTCATACCTTTCTCAAAGGTATTTGCATGAAGTGAATATAATGTACTTGACTGATATTGGAACATTACTCTCCGATTAACAATTCTGAGCCATTATCCTTTACACCACTTGCACATCCAAGCTTACATCACCTTGTATTCTCAAGCTGTTAACCATCTAGGTACTGACTATGCTTGACATTGCTTAACTTCAGTGATCAGACAAGAACTGATGTTTAAACTTGATATGACTATAAGCATTATATGTATAATGTAAATGCATTGCTAATGATTTTACTATAGGAATGCATTGAAAATCAGGAAGAAAGGGATTGTCAGTGGTCAGGACTTAATTGAAAATCAGAAAACAAAAAGGCAATTAAATTTACATAAAAGTGGGAGTGGTTTCTAAATATTTTAATTATAATTTTTTTTATTTTTTTTAAAATAACCTTTTTGTTTTTGAGGTCCCTTCAAATTTTTCACCTGTATGTCATGTCAGGTAACATCATTTGGTTTTCAACAGAACCGTTTGTTCAGAAATCAATGATGTATCTTTAACTTTGATATTATCCTATAGAAAAAGGAACATCTGATTTCAGGTTATTTTGCCCTTTTATTCCAGAGTCATTGTTTCAGATTGCCAGTGGGACTGCCATCATCATTATTATTACAATAACAATAATTATAACAACAACGATATAATAATAAACAAATGATTATTATTTTCATCATCATTTACTACATTTCAATTCATGCCCTTCAGTGGCAAACCCCTACATCTTGACAACATTGACAATACGCACCCAAAAGACTTCTTTTGTTCTTTGTCTATAAAGATGATGACCTTGTAATACATCTTGTTTGTTACTCTCCTAAATAAAAATGTGTCATCAGACTTTTCTTTTTTACTTCCAGATGTTTCAATGAAAACAGTCATATCTTTCGATAGTTAAGTATTTTTTTTCTCCCCCTTTTAGTACTAAGGGATGATGATGAGTCTGTACATAAATAAAATCTGCAGTAAACTGTTGCATCTTCTGTTAATTTCAAATGCACATGAATATTTTTATGAAAGCTACTAAGCTACATAAAAACTGCCAAGAGGATGTTTTCCTAGTAATGACAACTCTTCATGTCTAAAACTAACCATTATCTTTCCTAGATATCCTCATAATCTGCACTTCTTACCTCCTCCTCTTGCATACAAACCCTAACTGCATTCAGTAACCCTATACTTTGAGTGGCTCTTGTAACTTTATATTGGGTGAATAATTCGTTCAAAAAATATAACTGATAATAAATCATGCACAAATATGATAAAAACTAAGTTCAAAGTCGTTTATCTAGTCTGGTGGGGGATTGCAGAGGGCATTCTAAACTTTGCAGCCACATTTCTAAGAATACAACTGTCACTGTTTCCTTGAGAAACATTCAGATGAATTCCATTCTTTAGTTCCACCAGTTCAGACCTTTACAGTTAGGACATGCTATGTAATTTCCACAGAGTCAAATCACCCTCATTTCCTCTGTAATCTGAACCTGAAGAGAAATTTCTACTTAGCTTCTTTTCCAAGAACTACTACTTTGGGGAACAGATTCTTGTATGGGCGCTTCTCTAATCTCTACAATCTTAACCTCTACAAGTCAAGGGATAGTCATTAACAATCTTCTTTATCCTCATAATCTTCCTTTATCACCTCACACCATTCACATCACACCATTCATTCAATATTGTTTTAAACAGTAATCCTTTACTTGGTGTAGCTCTCGAGCATTGCATTGGGTGAACTTTAGTATACCGAAATAAAAAGTTTGATTCAAGTACAAAATCTTCAGTATCAACTATTTCATATTACTTAGGACAGCTATGTAATAAATTGTGTCCTCTTTGTATTTTGTAGGAGAGTGATCATTGTCTTAGTGGTAGGACTGTCAGCAACAGAATTCTAAAAAAGTGAAAATAAACAATAAAAAAAAAAAATGTTAGGTGTGTTTCACTTGAACAGAAATTCTTTAATGTAAGGGACTTGCCAGTGGCTTCAAGGCATCCAAAGAAGTCCAAGGCACTTACCACTGGATTCAAGGCATCTAAAAGACACATATTTACACTGGGAAGTTATTGCTCTTGCACCTGTAAGCAGGAGATTACATGAGCTTGACTGTTATTGCTTTTGATGCCATACAAACTGAAAAAGTATTACATATTCTCATGGATCTTGTTGCTACAAGAGAAACAGAATTCCAATATGATGTTAGCTTTGTAGCAGAACACGAGTCACCTTAATCACTACTTGTATTTGGCATCCAAATACATCAATAAATTAAATTACAAAACAACTGAATGGATTCTGGGTATTTTTCTTAAACTGTTATGCATTAAAAGAAGAAAGAAAAATTCAAAATCTGAAGATGTTACAGAAAGAAATAATTAAATTTTTTGGTGGTGGGAGATCAGGTTAAGAATGGATGACAAGTCCAGCCAGTAGCGATAGCCTGTTGTCATGGTAACTTCCTCTTTCTCAAACCTTTCTCTGGGCTTCTGCTTGTGAACCAACTCGGGCCCAAGTGGCTTCCTCAAGAGCTTACTTCCAGAAATGTTAATTAGCAAAAATATTTCCAGAAGCATGAACGCTGTTGAACTTAAGGTCATGATGCTTAAAATGGAGCAGATTTCCATGACGAAATAGAATTGGCAAAGGATTTTAATAAAACAGTAAAAAGGAGAGAAGCCAAAATTGCAAATCATATGGTTTTTAACAGATAAGCCTTGATAGAAATAAATAAATGAAAGAATAATAATTTGAAATTCTTTTTTAATCCATTTATGGTATGTGATATAAAGTCTTAAGAGTGCCTCATATTGAAAAGAAAATAGGATGAAGATGTTGACATTCCACACGACTTCAAACAAAAGATTAGGTAAGAAACCACCATAATTACTGAAAAGAACAATAACAGCTACTGGACTTGAAAAACCTATTTTCCTGAAAAATTGTTTTAACAGAAAATTTTTATAAACTTTGACCAAAAGAAGCACTAGTTACTCAGTCAATGAATGCCTATTCTTTCCTTGGAGGTAAGTGGTTAATATTACCTTCACCATTTGCACTAATATTAGGTTGGTGCAAAAATAATGACGTAATAATGTCATTTTTTGACGTTAAACGTCAAAAAACGACATTATTACGTCATTATTTTTGCACCAACCTAATAAATTACTTTCTATTTTAATGGAATCTGCATTAAGTCAAATTATGGTCAAACCTATTATGATGAATGAATTACAACTAATGTATTGTTTTCTAAATTGATCCCTTTTGTGTTCATATATTTTCTTATTTAAATTCCTAGATGTTTCACCAGTGTATTTTTTATTTTTTTTAGTCTATTTTGCAAATTTTTGCTTAAAGTTTTATGTCACTTATTTTGGTATTAATTAAATCTCTTATTGTTTTTAAGTCATCGTAACTAATTTTATATCAGAGTTATATGAATGCACAATAAAAGCTGCAGAACTTGAAAAATAACTATTTTCTTGAAACATTGTTTTAAGAGAAAGCAGCACTAGCTGCTCAGTCAATAAATGCCAAATGTTTCCTTGGAGGGAAACAGTTGATATTACCTTTACCATTTGCTTTAATAAATTACTTTCTATTTTAATGGAACCTCTTTAACTCAAATTATGGTCAAACCTATTATGATGAATGAATTATAACTAATGCATTGTTTTGTCTATAAAAAAAAAAAAAAAAAAAAAAGTCCCTTTTGTGTTCATATATTTTCTTATTTAAATACCTGGTTGTTTCACCAGCATATATATATATATATATATATATATATATATATATATATATATATATATGTGTGTGTGTGTGCATGCACACACACATCTACAAAAATTGGCATGTGTATAAAAAGAAAATTTCTTGTTTCAGGTTTATATAAAATTTTATCCAGCAATAATACTGGCTGCTCAGTCAATGAATGCCAAATGTTTGCTTATAAGGAAATGGCTAATATTATGGTTAGAGATGAGAATACTCAACTTTGATCTAAGACTAATGAGTATGGAATGAAGAAAAACATAACACAAGTAGCATTGGCTGTTTGGTCAATGAATGTTTCCTTATAAGGAAACTGCTAATATTACCATTACCATAGCAATATAAACATTAGCAATACGAGTTCATTCCTAATTGAACATTCCATTGCCAATATATATATATATATATATATATAGATGGATGGCTGGCTGGCTGGCCACTTGATTCCAAGGATAGCTGTCTGCTATGGTGGCTTTCTAATCCATGTTGCAGATGCCTGCTCAGGCACATTTGTGTTTGTTCAACACCCACAGAGTCCACCCGTGGTTCATACTGCAACTATGCTGAGCAAATCTTGGTTACAGCTTCTCGGAGAGAGCATATTGTCTAGCATTATCAACAGTCTGAACAAGGCCAGCACACTCAAACCCTCAGTCACAATGACTTGTGACTGTGCTACTACAACCATAAATGGGTTCCATCTACCCAATTTCACTCACAATGATTGGGCCAACCAGTGGTATGATTTTCAGGCACTTTCCAAAAGTGTCACACACTGAGATTGCCTCCTCAAGATTGATAACATCAAGAAGTCTTGACAAATCGACTATGGCTAGATTCAAACCTAGGTCTATTGGTCAGAAAAATGTACTAACCACTCAGCTAATATACCTATGTCGAAAACATTTCAATCCATTTTGAATATCTCAGTAGAATTGGTTATGCGAGAGGCAACCAATCTGAGGTGATGTAATTGTATATATGTTAACAGACACTTCCCCATTGAGGTTACTTAGCCTGCAATTATTTGCTATCGACTGATTTTGTCTATTGTATAACTTTCACATTCCCAATGACCAAGCAAGAAGACTTAGCTTCCTGCAGCCCCCACCCCAAAGCTAAAATCACTATCAAAAACTTGAATAAAAATAAGGAGGGAATTAAACAAGCCAGTTGATGGTGATTCTTAAAAGAGGACATTTGAATGTATTCAGATAATCAAGAGAGTACTGAACTTCAATGAGGAAGAAAGTGTCATATATATATATGTGTGTGTGTGTGTGTGTGTGTGTGTGTATATATAACCAAAGAGACACGGTACTTGAGTTTTGAAATGAATTTTTTAAAATGAAAAATTTTTCTTGAAACTTTTATTTTAATTTTAAGGTAATAGATTAAATGCAATATTTTCAATAAACAAAATACTTTGCTATATTTCAAAACTAATTGTAATTCAAAACAAAATTACTTAGCAAAAAAAAAAAAAAAAAAAAAAAAAAAAAAAAATCACTGATTTTAGCCAGTTGTCATTAAAATGTAATTCTCTTTATTAAAAACTCTTTCAAAAATAAAAAAAATAAAAAACTGAATAAAATATTACTTATTTTTAGTTTAAAACACATAAGTAGTTGTTTTGATTAGGTTTTGACAGATTGACAGCCGGAAGTTTATCTAATTTTTTTTTCTGTGGGGGACATCTCTGTAAAAATTAGGAATATAATGTGTACACCTTTTATATAATTTTTAGGAAAATATTCTCCTTAAGCTAAACTTTTATTGAATTTTAAGTAGTTTGGTTTTAAGTTTACTATAATTAGTGCTCTTATTTCCTGATAATGTCATGTATAGACAATCATATTTACAAAAGTTGGCATGTTTATACACAACAAATATTCAAAGTTAAATAAAATAAAAATACTGGTGGTAGCAAACATAGTTTTTACTAAATAACAATATCATTTAACTGGTAAAAATGAATACAAAATTTTAAGATTTATAACTTTATAAATATTCTAATTAAAGTTTAATTATATATATATATATATATATATATATATATATATATATATAATTCTTGTACAATCCAGAGCAGACTTTCAGTAATTGGGTATCCTATTTTACAAAAAAAAAATAGATAGATGATATAAATTCTCCAAGGGCTTCTGCATATAACTAAAGTAAACATTAAGCAGTATAAAATGAATTTCTCAAAATTTCATAAAATTTAATAAGTTGGGAGTAACAGATGTATAATAAAAAAAACAAAAAAAACAAAATGTACCAAGATTTTCTAAAACAGAAATTTCCTATATAAATTTATAGCTCCTGTGGACACATGAAAAACAAAATTTTTAACCAAATTTCAGATATTCTAAAAAAGATCAAAAAATATAATTTAACAAAAAAATCCATTGAGTTTCCCCCTCCCCCTCTTAATGAAGATTTTGACAATAAAACTTGTTTTTATTATGTTTGGGGTATTTTTTCATCATGTATGTCCACTTTTTTTTTTTTTTAGCAAATCTGTGGAGGTATATAAAGACAAAAGGAAAACCTTTGTTCTCTGATGGCCTTTATCAAGGAAGTTCAAACGAAATGCATTCATTAAGAAAAGGTTTACTTTTATCTTCATTCATAGTCTTTGTACAGATATATTTTATTTATATCTGAATTTTTATACACATTTCTTGTTACTGCATAAATGTTATATTTACTATAACTAAATGTAAATTTATACCTACTGGCCTGTGTTACCAAGAGTATCAATAAAGAGGTTTTAAACCACCTTCAAGCCTGGTGTGCTTCAGACTACTCTGCCATGTAAAGCTTTCATAGCCAAGCCAGGTTCAATTAACGTATTTAAGAAATGCACAGCTTTTGTTGGGTCCTTTTAAAGTACATATGTGCTAACTTTATTTTTTGTTTCCAAAACAAAGTAATTTCTAAGGAATTATTGGTTTTTATTTTACATTCAACATTATTTCTTATTACTTCAAATATATTTATTGGATGCACACGTTTGAATGAACTGTTTTTAAACAGTTTAAATTTATGTCTATCAGCCTGTGCATTCAAAATCTTTAATAAATATACCTTCCAGCAAATTATATATATATATATATATATATATATATATATACACACACACACACGTTTATTTAGTGTATATATATATATATATATATATATATATTAAAGATTGAAATGTACATGCCTACATGTTTATGTAACTCTGCTTGTGGATGTTTGCACATGTCTGCAAAGAGTTTAAAAGATATCAGAAGGAATGGTAAAATAAGATAAGCTCAAAGATAAGAATTATTTATCTTTCCATCCTGTCATGATTTCTGGTATGTTTCAAGCAAGTAAAAACTCTTAAAGCAGATGTTTAATGTTATCTTAATAAAGTAAAGTTTGAACCTAAAACCCTTTTACCGAAACAGAATCAATATAGGCATACTATCACAAGCATTTATAACCGTGTGTGTGTGTGTGTGTGTGTGTGTGTGCACGCAGCAACATTTTATACATTTTTTTTTTATTGAATGTGACAGACAAGGAAAATTTTGTAAGCTTTTTTTTCTTTTTTTATTGAGTTTTTTTTTTTTTTTTTTTTAGTGCTCTTACAGTTTTTTCTTTTGTGGGGACTAAGAGCAAAGAAACTGTCTGCCATGATTATTGTCTCAATTTTTGGGATCTGTTACATTTAATGAGACACACACTCTCAGATATACATTTTAGATATTTTAATATCTACACACTATGTGCTCATTTATACTTAAGTTCAGATATATTTACATAAAACTCATCTAAGAGAACATGATCATAAGATTTCACTCAATTTTTTTTTCTCTCCTTAAGTTCATGTCTGATGATTTATGGTCAGATTTTTGCAAGTGGGCTAATTCTCAATCTGACAGTTATTAACTGAACTTTGATTTGAAATTTTCATTGTATAATGTTCGATATGATGACTGGAGAAGTACTGAATTAAGGGCACTGACAAGGAAGACTAATTTGGAAAATATTTGTTGTGTCAAGTAAACGCTTCACCACTGCCATCATTAGATTATGCATTTATTGATGTATCTACCATATATACTCACATATGATGCAACTTTTGAAGACCTAATTTTAAAGAGAATTTTAAGGGGGTCATACACAAGATATAAAATTACCATATGGATTACAAAAGTACTGCTGTATTTAAAATAAACATGGCTTTGATAAAAATCAATGTTTTACTTAATTGTATGCAATAATAATGCATGTAATATTCACATTTAGTATTGGATTATAAAATACAAATAGTGAATATGTATCTTTTCCATTGTTTACGTTTATTTAGCTGTTTCTTATTCGATTGTTTATGGCTGTATGCATTTACGTAACGAGTATAGCATTACTAACGATACTTTTATCATTCTCTTACTTTTTAAACTTATTTAACCAGATGGGATAAAAAGAGATAGAGGAAAAGGTTAGTCTATAGTAATTTGGTCTCTCCAAAAAGAGAACTTGTAATAGATGCGATACATGATAAAAATCATTTTTTTATAAATGAAAAGTGATTTATAAGTGATATGTGAGATCGTGCATTATATATATGAGTATATAAATTACTTAAAACTATTCATCCCAGCAGTCTAAATCAGTCTGCCAATAATTCCAAGAATTTGAAAATTGAAGTAAATTTTGCACAAGATGGTATCAACAAGTTTCCAAACTGCAGTTAACAGATTTAAACCCAGCTGTTAATGTTTGGTTCTTTTCAAGGAATGTTATGTGTAGGATTTTTTTTTTTTTTTTTAATTTTAGGCGAGTCAGGGATTGCTCAAGTCCAAACCTATCCTCTCAACATCCTTTCCAGAATCCACCAATAAGGTGAAGCCAGACACAACTGAATGCAAATCATTTGCAATCTATAATCAACGCAAGTTTTCATGTTAAGAATGTTCTTCAAATCACTACATAGATATATCAGGGTTATGTGGGTGGCAGGTACAGAATAGAGAGGAGTGTATATTTGTAATATATTGTTCTAAATGCTACCATTTAAACACACTTGTTCAGTTATAAAAAATAGGAAAGAATTATTTTTTGAGCAACTTTCATAGATTAGCATTCATTAGATGTGGCTCCCACCAGAACATGTCAGAACTGAAAAATATTGGTTTCTTTTTAAATCATTTTAGAATCGGGTTTTATTCACAATATAAATAATATCAAATTAATCCTTGACTTCTTAAAGAGTTATTGGTACTTTGTTTTTATTTACAAATATCAAGGTAAAATGTGCCACTACTAGTTTGGTCATAGTTTCCCCTGATAGAAAAAAAAAAGAATACAGGTTTGATTCCTGTTGGGAGGCACAATTTCTCTTTTAGAATTTCTCAATCTTGTCTGATTGTTAGTAATTTCACTGTTGAAGAAATAGCAAAAATGTGGATAGCAATTTAATTACGTGTACCCACTAAAATTAACATTCACAGTTATAAGAAATAATGCTGGATTAAAAAGACACATGGCACAGTGGATAAAGGCATTAGTTAGATCCAGTGACAGGATCCAAAGAGTGTGAGTTCAATACTCGGTTAAGGCAGTGGAGAACTTTCAGAGGGGAATTAACAGTAGATAACTGATAACTGACATCCATTACACATGGCATGTAAAACTAGAACAGTCTACCCCAGTGAGTGAAATAAAGAGTTCAGTTCGACATTCCAACAACCTGAAGAAGGCCAGAGTGTACAACGGTCGAAACGTAATAAATATGGCGACAAAGATGAGGACAATAGTCCGAATAATGTAAATAGTGAAAAAAATCCACGTATATCTCAATAATAAATGTGAATGTCAGTGTGTCACACTTTATCAACTTAAAGGGACACAACTCTAACTTTCAATAGCCCATTTCAAATGAAAATATAATGGTTCTGAAATTACAGTTTTTCAAAATAAAATTGTCCGTCTTTTCAGCTTCAACATATATCATTTTGGAATCAGGCAGACTCCATGAGTAGATTAAAAACACATTCTGGGCCACATCTGGACCCGCAATCATGAAATTTTGGATTTCCATTGTTTTTGTTACTGTGATTATTTTCAGTGATTTTTTTTTTACATGATTTTTTTACGACAAATTTTTTTTGCAAAGGGTCCGAAGGAAACATTGGGAGAGTTCCCAGCAGTATCTAAGTTATCTTTAGTGTTAATGACTCTCACAACTCATTTCCAGTATTGTCTGTTCAAGGGAAATAACCCAGCTGTGTCCGTCATTGCAAAAAGCAGAGTAAACAAGTTTAATTTTTCAATCTTTCTTTTTTAAAAAAAAGAAAGATTGAAAAATTAAACTTGTCACTTTAGTAAAATTTCACGTAGCATTTAATCTTGGTGAATTTGGGAAGGAGAGGAGGGGGAAAAAAAGTACTATTTCCAACTGATAACAGTAAGTAAACAAATCTAGATGTAGATATTATTGACAATTGATAACAAAATGTCTGCCAATTTTAGCTTTCCTTTAAAAATTCACAAGCAAAATTAAAGTTTCCAGTGGATCAATCTTGTAAAAATTACATTTGATGAACATTTAGAAGGAAGTTTTTTTTCATATCGAAAACAGATAAAAAAAAGAAAAAAGCGGAAAAAGAAAATGCATAGCGGAAAAAGAAAATGTGGGGTGGGGGAAAAGAAAACGGGAGGAGCGGGAAAAGAAAGTGGGTGGAAAAAGAAAACGGAGGGAGTGGAAAGAAAACATGGGGGGGGAAAAAACAGAAAATGGAGGCCAGTAGGAAAAGAAAATGGGGGTAGGGTGGATAAAGAAAACAGAAAAAAAGAACATAGGAACAATGAACAGTATGGAGAGTTTTTATATTCCCTCACTCCAACCAAATGAAAAAGTCTAAGAACACTGGAAAAACAAAATAAAAAATAAAATTTCCCTTGTCTGTTATATTTAATGATATAAGCATTATTAATAAAACAGAAAAAGCCAACACTCAATAATGTGATCTATGAACATGGCCACAATGTGCTGACCATGTTTGAAAAAACATTCCTATAAAACTCTATATACATGCATACAGAAAACAATCTATGCATTCAGTTAAAAGTAAAAATAAAATCTTGATAATGGCTAAAAGTTTAATCCTCAAATGTTCAAAACATTTGGACAATTTTTATATAATTTGTCCAGAAAAAAAGAAAATTATATAAACACAAGAAAAATTTAAAAAAAAAAAAACTTAACCACAGTACCCTGTCAGTCATTTTTTTTTTTAATGAAACTTGTATAAAAGAGGGATTACTGCCCAAATACTCATATATATATATATATATATATATATATATATATATATAAGCTATATGTATTTTTCCATATTATTCTTCTCCCACTCATCCAGTTTTTCTTCACCTTGTCTCTCCTTTAGTCTAAATTCACTTTTCCTCTCTTCTCAATTCTTTCTTTCTTTCTTTCTTTCTTTCATTCTCTTATTTTCATTTTCTCACATTTTTCTCTCTTCCTTTGCATGAAAATCTATTCCAAGAATTTGTCTAGGAAAGATCTTTGGCAGCTGGAATCTTGACTAGAAGTAGCATCAGTGGAATAACCAAAAAATATAAAAAAATTGTTTTTTTGGTATTAAAGAAATTCTAGAAAAAAAAAAAAAAAAATGGCTACAAATCAGTGTGGCACTATTCTAAGAATCAGAGTTTTGGGAATGACACTGGCAGAGAGCTGTCCTACTTGACTCATGGCAAAAGATCTCTAACAATCATTATCCTCAACCTTGCCATCACTCCCACACATACACACATCAAGAGACTAAATTCCAGAAAGAACAAATGCCTTTGATTATTTCAAATCATGATTATGCCCTAATAATCAGATAACAAATATTGAAAAAAATTTTTTAGCTAAAGTTGATGCCATATTTTGAATATCTGGAATGTCTTTAGAGTTTCAGACACTAATCAAAGTTTGTGCTTTTCATGACTCAATTGGAAAGCCCATAAACTAACTCACTGGTTAACTTTTTCAAGTATGTGTCCTTAAGAATAAACAGGACTTTTTTGTTTTACATAAGAAAAAATAGGAAACATTTATTGATCTAACATGTTTCACTTTCATTAAAGCTTCATGAGAGAATGAGATATAGAGAAAAAAAAAAGAAAAGAAAGAAATAGTGGTGTTTTTTTTACTTTTATTCTTTATTGGTTTTCATCAAGTATTAAATGCTAGTTTCTGTCTAAAACTCAAATGCAGAATTACCATTATATACTAATTTATTCCAACTGTTATCCACATCTTG
>OZ010599.1:92552601-92599138 GCA_963932145.1 Acanthosepion lycidas | reverse complement strand
ATTGATCATTTCCTAATATTATAATTCAAAAAGTTCAGTGTAGTGTAATATTTGGTAAGCTAATTTCAGACTTACTACTTTCATTTAATGGCATATCAATTCCTTATGGGTCATTTAATGCTGAAACTTAATTTTCTTTGGCGTTTTGAAGTAATAAAAATGTCATTCTGCTTTCACAATTGAATACATGGTAGATGATGCTCAGCTTTTGTGCATGTACATGTTTGTGTTGGCATAATTACTAGAGGTGGTGATATGTGTGGTTTATGTTGTAGTTGAAGTTATATTTTGGAATACAGTTCGATTTAAGAAGCTGTAGGATATTTACATTATTTACATTATTCGGACTATTGACGACACTTTGCAGATACCCCCCCATAGAGGGGAACATGACTAAAGACTGCGTGTACGCTATCCCGTGCAGCTGCGGAAAGGAATATAAAGGAGAGACAGGCCGCCCCCCTCAAGGTAAGGCTTCAAGAACACCAGAAGGCTGTAACACGAAGGGAAGTAGAAAAATCAGGCATGGCTGACCACATATGGAGAGAGAAGGGAGATCACCGTCCCCTGTGGGATCATGTTGAGATCATAGACAGGGAACACCATTGGAAAATTCGTAAACTTAAGGAATCAGCACATATGCTAGGCCACAAAAATCTCCTGAGCCGACCAAGCATAGAAATAAATACAATAAGTAATAAGGAGTGCCAGAGAAAAGCAATGATAACAACAAAGTTGTAATATGAGCTCTGGTAAAAACATGTAATGATAACAGCAAAATTGCAATATGAGCACTGGTAAAAATGGTTGCTGAAGACATTAGGTTTATAATACCCAGATGTCCTCAAGGACACATGGCACAGTGGATAAAGGCGTTGTTAGATCCAGTGACAAACCCAAAGAGTGTGAGTTCAATACCCTGTTAAGGCAGAGGGAAAATTAACAGTCAGATAACTGACATCCATCAAACTTGGCATGTGGAACTAGAACAGTCTACCCCAGTGAGCGAAATAAAGGGTTCAGTTCGACATTTACGTTGTGATAAATATGGTGACATAGATGAGGACAATAGTCCGAATAATATACATAATACCTCATCTCAGAAATATAGACAGACTCTGTAGGATATTATATGGCTTAATGTCATGATAGAGTTCTTTTGTATCAGTGAGTTATTAGCAGGATATCAATCGCTATGGGTTATTTAATGCTGAAGTCTAAATATTTGGAATGCAACTGTATGCCTTCAAGGAGATAAAATGTATTATTGGTCATCTATATAACACAAAAAGTCTGTGATTGCATGCTTTTGTGCATCTGTCTGGTGCACAATGATTTAAGTGAATAAAATTTAAAAATACAAGTTGTTTATACAGTAAGTATTTTTATTTCAACTTTCTTCAAACAATTTTTTTTAATGTTAAGATCAACTTCAATGCTTTATAACTTGAACCATCAGTGACCCAATGTGTTACAGGTAGTCTAGTTTTCCAATAAATAAGTATTGTTTGTTTTGCTTTTTTTATAGAAAAATGTATTACTGGTATTTTTACTGTAAAAAGTATTTTTATTTTTTTTTTGTTTACTTTCATAGTGTTTTGCTTATGTTTGGTGGGGGTACTATGTATCCATAGCTGGGACCCTATCAAGTGATACCACCCCGGGTCAGAGTGGACCTGGTGAACAACTATAATTAAGGTGGTTCTATGCTCCTCAAAACCTCCAATCTTCCGATCAGGGGCCTTGCCTGCCAGATGTAGTTTATCATAACGATCGATGCTGTGAGTTATCACAGAGTACTCCATATTTGTGGCCATCCTATGAAAAGTTTATTAAATTTCAATACATTCCCACAGAGAACAGGTTAGCAATGTAGTTTTACATATTACTACTATTGTGAGTTAAATCTGCTTGTGGCCTTATTCTTTACTAAATGTCAATAATAGGTCAAGAAAAAAAAATGTCTTAACAGAATGAAAACAGGTTTTCATCAAGAGTCAAAACCTATGACTATACACTTAAATGAATCATATATGTGGACACAAAGTAAATAAAACAATTAAAAGTTAATAAATCAAAAAAATTAGAAATACATAGATAAAACACAAAGCAAGATACAACACAGACCCAGTCTCAATCAAAAACTTTGCTAATATTACATATTTTGTTAGCACAGGAAAAAAATTTATTAATAAAAACAAGAAAATGATTGGAAGAAAATCATCTTACAGCCTGATTAACAGATAATAATGAAACAAGAAAAATAATTTTCTTTCTCATTAAGAAAAATATATGCAGGTGTTGATAAAAGACTAAACAAGTGCAGGTGTTACTGGTAAGAGATTTAAAAAAAAACAACAAAGTGGAAGACCACTTACAACTTTAATTTCGATTGGCTAATAATTAAGTCCTCTGACAATTGGCTGATTTATCAGTTCATTGTGAATTTAATTATGAAAATGTTAGCATCTTCCCATGAAGAAAGAACTTATTTATAGATTAAGACTTGAGGAATGGTTCAAATACTGCTAGTCTCAGAAGACACTAAATTGGAGTTTGATCTTTAGTGCTACATAAATACAGCCTTATACAAAAATTAGCTCAATCTAACCAATGTATGGAAGGAGACTAAATTAGTCTCTAAAGCTGCTTGTATGAACCCGAATACTATACTGATCCTTTTCAAGGCTGACTGTAGAAGTAATAGCATTTTTCTGCTAATAGTTATAGGAAAGTAGCTAATTCATTTACTCATTAAGCAACTATGGTGGCATGACAGACATTTTGTGAAAATAACTGTGCTAAGAGTGTAGGGAAAAGTGGGCCTTTCCTATTAGTACTGGTATTAAAGAAGCAACGGTAACTTCAGATGTAAATCAGCTGAATTCAACGATTTAGTTTTCTGTACTGAGAATTCTTAAAGCACCTAGAACCTTTTCTGTGTACCTGCAATTTTTATCCTTGGCCCATATGCATGCATATGATGGGGACCCCAAGAAAAAAAAAAAAAAAACTTGAGTCACATCTTGCCTTAGTGGGGATGTCAGTTAAATAAAAAAAAAAAAAAAGACCCACTAAGACTGGTATTAAAGTCCATGATTTTGGATGCTTATTTTTTTTTTTAAGAATTCCTTTTATGGTAGAAAATAGCATGTGCAAATGTGCAAGTGAAAAAGCTGAAGAGTTCTCAAATCCCCTCCGCATTGACAACTTACTCCCCAAAATCTTACCAAAGGTCAAGCAAAGGACTTTTTAGCTGTATGTTTGTGTGTGCGGATATATCTCACTTTAGTTGCTAGCCTAATGAAAGAAAAGTATTTTTTTTAGCACAGGATTTATTTTTCAACATAATCTTCTCTTGTCAATGCTCTTAATCTAAGACGGAATAATGTAATTTTCAGATAATAACTATATAATCAGGCTCCAACACTAATGACCAACCATCATATATAGCAGGCTCAACCATCAGTTTGTTTTGATGTACGAGTATCCAGGGTAATCAATAGATGTTTGTCAAATATGACACTTCGGTCTCACAATAGACTTAGAAACAAGACTTCACTGGGTAAAAGATTGTGGTTTAAGAGACCAGGCTGCTAGTCTTAATGCAGACTGTTTAGACATTGCTCTTAGATGTCTTGGAGGCATTGAAATCCAAATGCTTTAATGCCACTGCATACACTCCATTCTTTTGGATCCAGGCCCATCTGCCCATAGGTCTAAAGTGGGAACAGAGAGCTTCAAGATTGCTGAGCGATAATTTGCATATATGACTTAAAAAGACCTGTCAAATTTTTTTCCATAAAAATTCTTGTGACCAATACTTCTTCAAATTTGGACAAGACACAAGATAGTATTCAGAAGAGCAGAATAGTAAATGAGGGAAACTTTATTTTTGGAACACAACTAAAAGCATTTTATTGCTAAAAATAAGTAGTGTTCTAAAAATAAAAATTTTCCTTATCAGTTGTTGCAAATATCTTTGTTTCATCCCAATTACATCAATGAATCCTTCTGAAGAAGTGTTGGCTGCAAAAATTCTTAAGGAAAACTGCCGACAGTTATTTTTAAGACAGTATGTTTATTCTGTGATGGCAAATCACTATATATAAATAAAATAATGAGTATGGGAAGTCATATACAAATATATACCATGCCATTTAAGCATAAAAGAAAAAAAAAAAAAAACAACAACAAACAAACAAACAACCCAGAATACGCCAACATTCTCCAAACTCAAACAAAGCCTAGAATATTCAAGAAATACTAAGAGCAAAGACAGTGTCACACTGGATGTAAGATTGTTACATTTATCTTTGAGACTTCTAGTTGAAAGGGAGAAAAAGGTATAAAACCAATAGAGAGATGGAGTATCAAGAGACATTTAAGTAATTAAAAGAGAGAAACATTTAATTAAAATGCAAGAATTTCCAAAATGTTTTTTTTTTCACACCGCAAAAAAGACTAAAAAAATCTAACACTAAAATTCCTAATACTAATCTATGGCCCACCTGCTGACACAAGAAAAACAGAATTTTTACCGATGTTCTAGAAAGGATTAGAAAATTTAATAATATTTTGGTCATTCCTCTTAATAATAAAAATTTTGATGGTAAAAGTGTTTTTTGTAGTTAAAGTTAGGATATCAAATGCTAATGTTAGGCAGACAAACAAGGTTCTTCACTGTAGTACTTTTATCCTCTGTCTTCAACAAATTAAAAGAGAATATATAAACTAAAACATAGATATTTATAGATGACTGATTTACAGTTGTGCTTAATTGAGGTTTTCAATTCATAATCATTGATAATGCCCATAAAAGCAAATTGTTTGTGTGTGCAGTGACATGGAAGAGATATTATTTGGCCACAATGCCTTCATTATAGTAATGAATGACTACTCATAAGATTTCTTGCAAAAAATCTATGGCTTGTATAATGCATGCCATTGTTTAGGAGTGTCATATCTTTGAAACATTTTCTGTTTGATAATTACATTGCTTGAAAAAATGTCTATTTTCTCAACACACCTTCCGTAGAAACGTTTCCAAAGGGTGGGAGAAAATTTTAGTCACTGTACAATACATCAAGTGTCGGCTCCATTTAAAACCTGTGTGGTTTACTAAGGTTTTGTTAAAAAAGATTTAAAAATTTTTTTTTTCCTTCTCCTTTGAGAAAAATACATTATCATTATTGCAGAAAAAAAAAAAAAATTCGTGGTCTTCTTTATGCTATTTTGAAGAATGAAAAAGATAGAAGGAAGAGAGAGGAGTGAAGGGTGTAAAAGAGAGAGGAGGAGGAGAGAAAGAGGTGGCGGGGGAAAGTAGACAACCTCAAAGGTCGTGTAGTGTACTTAAATGATAAGGATGAAATTACTAAAAAGGTCTATGAAGATTTACATTCATTAGACTTTTTTTTTTTTTTAACCAGAGGAGAAATAAAGGACTAGAAGTCTTGTTGAAAGCTAGAAAAAGCCCACCATGTTAAATTAAAATCTTTTCAGAAATAAAAAGGTCAATGAAGAAGACACAGCCATCATGTCTGGCACACATTAAAAAGCAAGATAGAAACTAAGGAAAATGGAGGAGGAGTAATAATAATAATAATAATTTATATAGGAATAATAATAAATAGATAATTAAATAAAATTGCTATAATGATAATGAAACTGTTGCTAGTTATTTTTTTGTAATTTCTGACAAACATAGTAATACCTAACCAAACCTACTTAGTGATAGGTATATTTACCCAGCCTCACCACCAACGCTGGATGTGGCACAAGGTCGTTTTAACGTGGGGAGAGACAAATGTATACTTATGCATATGGGCCTGGTGATCTGTAATATGAATTTAAAAATAAAAAGTGTATAAATAAAAAACAAAAAAAAAAAACTTTGTTAAAAGCTAAAAGACAAAAGTTTTTGCCTTTTATTATTGGAACAATTCAGTTTTTTGTTTTTACTTCCTCATACCTTTTAAAAATTAAAAGTAAAAATAGCACAAAACAGTCAGTCATAAAAAAGAACTTGTCTAATTTTGAGAAGTCATTCTTATTCAGACACTTTTGAGTTTTGGTCAATTGGACACACTATGTTTCAAAAAGGACGGTTACTAACACTGCTTAGTGTATTATTACACATTTTGGATCCCTTGGCAATGTTTACAAGATTAAAAAAATATGTGAACCAAGTACAATGTGATATTTATGATTTACCATTTCATAAAGAAATAAATTTTAAAAAATTATAAGATTATCAAAATACGAGTAGACAGGTCTGCCTATCATCTGGTTCATGCTACTCCCTCGTCTTTTGAACAGAGTAGGGCTTTTGTTTATCCCTTTATTCAGAATTGAATTTCCGGTTCCTTCTTTTCATTCTATTTTCCCTCCTTACTTCTCTTAGTAGCATTTATCGCCTTGCTTGAAGTGAATGGATAAAAAAAAAAAAAAAAAAAAAAAAAATAATATATAAGAGACGCTCTCAAATATATTTCAGTGAATTTATATGGCAAGAGTAAATGAAAGAATGTCCAGAAAATGCCTTTTAGTGGCTTTATTGCCTTGCTTGGGGTGAAATGATTATGAAAAAAAAAAAAAAAAAAAAAAAAGTCTGATCATTTCGTAGATTTTGGCAAGTGGGTCTGATTTAGAGCTTTTCAACATTCCTTTATGCCTACTTGTAATAATACTAGTAAGTGTTTTCAACAGTTCAAATATTAACAAGTGTGAATTTCTGAGATTAAGGACTATTATTACGACATATTAATTTATTCAGACCATTTTAGCTGTTATAGTCAATGTTTGATTTAAGAATGAAACTTTAAACATTAAGAATTAATAGTAATTCATAACCTTTGTACCTGCACACATAGACAAAACAAAAAAAAAAACAACAAAAGGGTAGTTATTCCTTTGGTAGTCTTATTACTATTGATATATGCACTTTTGACTTCCTCAGCAATGTCAAGATAAAAATATATGAACCAAGTATGATGCAATATTATTTTATAAAGAAAAAAAAAAAAAAAAAAAAGATAAAAAAAGATAAATCTGAAAAGGAATCTTTATTTAAAAATTTATGAAAAAATTAGAAATTTATCAAAATATGTAAGTGGAAGAGATGAATTTTAGTGAATTTATACAATGAGAGAAAAATTAAAGAAATGATCGGAAAATGCATTTTTTCAAAATTTATAAATAGCTACTCATTGTTAAGTGTTTATTTAAATATTCTTAATCACAGACATTTTTATGAATAAAAATAATTCTTTTCATATTTATTCCTTCATAAAAATGGTAAAAAATAAATGTTTCATTATATATATATATATATATATATATATATATATATATATATATATATATATATATATATATATATATATATATATATTATATATAAAGAAGTTGAATTAGACAAGGAAACAGTAATATTAAAAAAGTGCTCACTACACATAAAAAGATAAGAATTTAACATGTACAAGTATAGAAAATTAGGAAATCAGCCGATTCCACTACTTTGGTTTCAACCTTTCGGTATCTTCAGGTGATTTCGGTCAATTGATTTCCTAATACTTTATTTTTTTTAAAAAATAAATGACTAAGCACACAATGTGAGGTGTGGTTGAAGGTGAGGAGGAGGGGAAAAAAAAAATCAAATATCTGTCTATATTTCTGAGATGAGGTATTATGTACACTATTTACATTATTCAGACAACTGCCCTCATCTATGTTGCCATATTTATTACGTTTTGGCTGTTGTTCACTGCAGCCTTATTCTCTCTCCAAGTTCTCCACTGCCTTAACCAGGTATTGAACTCACTTTGGGACCTGTAACTGGATCTAACTAACGCCTTCACCCACTGTGCCATGTGTCAAGTGTATTGGAAATGTATCAGTGGGGGATTAAATGAAATAAACATATGTTGTTTTTATCCCACTACAAATGAACTCAAAAGAAATCAAGGTAGTGGAATTGGCTGTTTTCCTTATATATATATATATATATATATATATATATATAAGGCTCAAACACTAATATTCCATGGTTATAATTTATTACATTGGAATTGGGTCGTGATTATGATTCCAATGTAATAAATTATGACCACGGAATATTAGTGTTTGAGCCTTTTTTATTAGATTCTTACTCTGTCCTGGACACAGAGTTCTACCTGGATTCTATCGTCTTGGAAATTTATATATATATATATTTATATATATATATATATATATATATATATATATATATATATATATATAACATTTGTTACTTAGATGACTGATGTTATATTCAGCACCCCCAACTTCAGAGTATCGTAGAAAATTATTTTGTCATCATTCAGTCCACTCATCAGGTTTCGGCTATAAACATATTCTTGTAAATAAGCAATCTAATTAATATCTTTCTTGTCAATTCTCAAGAATAAAGAAAATATATAAATCCACTTTCATATGTTTGGGTTTTATTAAATTTCTAATCATCACTTTTTGAAACAAACATTGCCAATGTTAAATGTGTGTATATGATAATAGCAGAGTCAAGAGAATAAACTGTTCTTTTACAAGCACAAAGGTTAAATATTGCCAAAATAATTAATATTAATCCTCCTCTAGCAGTGGATTAAGGAGTTTAGCTTAAACTTCCCCAAAGAAATGTTTGGTGGATTTTGGTTTTTTTTTTTAACCTTTGCAGATTAAATTTGAATTTAAAGCCAAAAGATATGTTGGATTGGAAGGATAATTCAAATTAATTTTGTATTAACCCTAGAACACTAACCATCAATTAAAGTTATACCACTACTAACCATGGGTATATCATACCAAATTTTGAAAATATCAAAAAAAATATTAAATATAAATCTTTATTTGAAATATTTTACATGCACACGCTTCAAACCTTATACTTTGAGTTAACATTAATAGGAACTGAAAAACATTATTTAGGTAAGAAAATCAGGTACTGAAAATTGTAATTAAAAATAGGAAAATTTGTGCTGGGTACTATATACCTATGGTTAGTGTTCTAGGATTAACAATTTTGTCTGGAATAACAATGATTTTTCCAGATACAAGTCTTACTATTTAACTCATAGCCAGTGGAGAAGAGATTGATTAATACCTTTCCCAAGGATATTTGTGCATAAGTGGATGTAATGAAGAGCTTACATCCATATTACAGTGAAAGACTGGTTCGTGTCACATCATCTAAATTAAGCAATGTCAAGTCTGGTTAGTACCTAGATGGGGGACTGTTTGGGAATACCAGGTGCTGTAAGCTTGCATGTGCGTGTACTGTAATGGATGACTGCTCGTAAGGAGAAATCAGTGAGCCAACTTCAAATTCCTGTCATGTTTGTTACATTCACTTACATGCAAATACACTTGAGCAATCGCGATTTGAAAAGAGATATAATCATCCAAGCATATCACATCTGCCTCTACCAACACACATTGGGTCAGCACAGTAGGCCAATTCCTCCCCATGAATCTGGGGAACACCAACATCCAACAGATCCAGCTCTCCAATTCCTCATTCCAAGCTTCTACCCATTACACCATCTGCATATCCGTCAGAATACCACAAATTTTACTGAAGACAACAGAAAGCTTTGGAAACTTAGAGGGAACAGCAGCCATAACTGTTTTGACTAACCATAAAAAGCACTAGTTCATATAATGCAGAATTATTCAAACAAATATTGAATACAAAGTATGCTCAGAAAAAAATCTAACTATTTAAAATTATTGGGGAGAAAAAAAAAAAAGACTATGATACGATTTCTTTAGGTAAGCAATGGTATCCTAGTCCTCTTCAAAGTACTCTTTCTTTTATGAACTCTCACACTTATCTCAATGTCCATTCCACTTTTCAAAACCTTAAAAATTTTCTTTTGGGATTACCATAAGCTGCTTAGGTATTGTATTTCTCTTAATCTCATCCATAGCATTTCAATGGCAATTTTAGCTTTGTAGAGACAGCCAAATTGGGATGCCAGTAGAGGGTTAAGGGGGGGCCTGACTGGTGAATCAAATTGGGAGATATGAAACATCTTTTCATTTGGTCATTGTGAAAATAGTGAAAACACAACAAAGGATGTTATTCACAGACATCTCACTTGTTGAACGAGAGACTATCTGTTTTTTTTGTGCTGTAATGTCCTCTGTTTGCCAAGTTATATCAAGACTAGATATTGGTAGGATACATTACTGACAGACTTTTGGGTTTTTCTTGCTAATATTTTCACAGGTTTTATTACAACAATCATTACAGCTAATAACTGTCATGGTAGTAATAATAATAATGATATGAGAAATACATTGTGAAGCTGATAACATTCTTGAGTACAGAGATAAGATTGAACAGACAATTACTGTAGAGTTGCACCATTAGATAATAATTCTAAATATATGTAGGACAATAGCAGTTCTTTTGCAGTAGCTAAATATATTAGCGTTTGCTATAAGGAATAAATTATGGCCTTGAGCTAATGGAGAGTATTGACGTAAATGACCCAGTCAAATTCAACCTGAAAACATGCTTGGCAGGCAAGTCAAGTGCTGGTTTTGGTAACAATCAAATATTCTAAATTGGAGACATCAATTTACAAGAAAATGCCAATATTGATAGGGAATGTTATTTCTTCAATATTTATTTTCTATCATCTTAAAAAGACAGCAAATGATATTGGACGAAATCAACATTGACAAACAGTTTACTTAAAATAATCAATATTGGCTTCTCTTTGCTAATCAAATATTATCTATTCAGAGTTTCACAATAGTTTGTTTTTCTTTTAAGGGCATGCCCTTTATAATTTGATCTTGAACATATTTCACATTCAAACATACAGACACACATATTATATATATATATATATATATATATATACATACATACATACAAGAAATGACAAAAAAAATGCCTTTTACACAACACAGTATAGAAAAGAAAATGAATCATATTTGTTACCACAAAAATTACTCCCTCCCAAAGCTACATTGAAAATAGCTAACGTATTAGCCAAAGCTCTTTGGAAAAACCAACACTCTGGAAAATTTTTCCATACACTCAGTTTTCAAAAAAAAGGACAAGAAAAATAAAAAAAACTCAAATATATTCCTTATCATCCATATTTAATGAAACTTGTATAAAATGATTGTTGCTCATATATACAGAGTACACCAAAAAATCTATACATACTTCAGAAAAAGAAAAATTTGGATAAATATTGTAATCCTAAATTTATTTAGACATCATGAGATTAATATAAGTTACCTTTGGATTCTACAATGACAGGAGATACTCAGAATTGTGATCTTTAGATTCCAGACATTTATTTGTATGGTGAACTAATGCTTGGGCAACATTGATATAGATTCCTCCCCATCATTCCATCATCTATATCTCGAGATACCTCATCTTGTTCTTATTTAATTCAAATCCAAATCTTTGTTAATCTTGTTAGATTAAATCCTCCCTGATTGACCATGTCTTCAAGGGGTGTAGCCATACTCACCACACCTGACAAATTGCCGGTGAGGCTATTTGTTGGAAGTTTTGAATTCAGAGTTGTCCTTCTCTTAGACAGGTTGCCACCCAAGGCTATTGAACCCAGTACTTGTATCCAAATGAATGTAACAAACTCAACCTGAATTCAAACACTGCACTCAGATTTCTCAATCAGAGCCTCTATCCATTACTCCACAAATGCCTCCACTATCTTATTTAATACTGTTTCCATTAAGTTTAAGTCTGTAGTATGTGGCACATGGATTGAACTCACAATTAATATGCAACCAAATCCACTAAGCTATTCAGACAGAAAAATATTTAAATAAGAAATCCTCCAAATCTTAGGTCAGTACTCAGCACCAGGCATGTTTTACCTATTTACATAAAACTGAAGTATGTGTGTATGTGAGGAAAATAAAAAGCCTGAAAGAAACAGAAAAATGAATTATTCAAGTCAATGTAGGTTACATCAAAAGAATGTAAAGTAAGGAAGACTCAATATTATTTACTATAGAAATCTGTTCAGTTTTATTCAGATCAACAATGAAAAAACCTCGAAAAAGCAAGAAAAAAAAAAAAAAAAAAAAAAAAAAAAAATGACCAACTTGCCTCTTCAGAAAGTATGTCAGTCTTACTGGATCCAGTATGAAAAAAAGAAAACATTTAGGTTTGTTAATAAAAACAATAACAGTTTGTACCCCCCTTTTCTTTAAGACATGTTTTCTTGTGTTGAGTTGCGTATCATCTCTGGATGTTAGTAGTCTATAGGCAGTTCTTCAGTAGGGATCCTAAAGCTGCATTCCAAAATAGTATTAGGTTGGTACAAAAATGATTTCGTTTTCTAACATATGTTACTATGTGAGAAAATGAAATTATTTTTGCACCAACCTAATAGTAAGCAGAATTTCTTGGTGGAAGAGAGAGAGAGAGATTGGATGTTAACAGGTTGGCTAGCTACCTACCATTTCCACATAAATATAGGAGAAAAGTAAATTGAACATAGAATAGGCTACATCAGGGGTAGTTTCACCCAACACCACAAATTGGTACAAAACCAAAAACATTAACCTAAAAACTTGAGCTATATTTTTTAAACAGCCTTGTCAGATGAAGATTTTCATATGGATTTTATGCATGGCATCAAACTACCAAAATGGCTTTGAGTGAGTTAAGCTTGTGGGTCTTGGCAAAGACCATGCCTCTTTGAACCTTGTAGAGTGGTGCTACAGAATCAGAAACCACATCACTTAAGGACTTTCAACAGCAACTAAAATGAATATCACATGTAACTATAAGAGAAAATAATGACATAATCAAGATGTTGATATTCCACATGACTTCAAATAAAAGATTAGGAAGGAAACTCCCATCAATACTGGAAAGAGTTATAACAGCTACTGGACTTCAGAAACCTATTTTCCTGAAAATTTGTTTTAAGAGAAAGATTTTATAAATTTCAACCTAAACCAGTACTAGCTACTCAGTCAATGAATGTCAAATGTCTCCTTGTGGGGAAACGGCTATTACCATTATGTGCCGTGTCTCTTCAGAAAATGGGCATCATGGCTCTCCACAATTTCCTATCTTTTGTAGCCTAAATAATGTTTGTCCCCTTACTACCCTACCACCTCCTGGTTATACTTGTACAAGCTCATAAGGTACATTACTCACAGTTTCCTTTCTTGCTTTTAATAATCCTATAATTCTCTAGTTCTCAAATCACTCTTTCCTTATTATGTCCCATAAATTTCAATTGTCTAATAAGTGTTCTTTTTGTTTTCATTTTCTTTAAAATTTTATTGTTGCTCACATATTCCATCCACAATATTCTCAGCATCCTTCTGTAGAACCACACCTGTTGTCACAAGCTTCTGTGAGGAAATTGTCCAGCATTCACTCATGTAGGAAGACTGATATTACATAGCAATTCAGCACTCTTTCCTTGGTTTCCAATGAAAATTTCCTGTTTTTTTAATACTTTACTTAGCTTTCAGAAAGCATTTTTGCTATTCCAATGTGCCTTCAGATTTCAGAGTCAATTTTTCTGCCATTGGTTCAAACACTTTCCACATTAATTTCTATAACTGATTGTTTTTTTTTTTGTGTTTGTGTGTGTGGAGGGGGTTACAGACTATCAACTTTTTGCACATTATTTAAAGCCAGAAAATATTTTTAGATTGGAAGAAGAGATAGTAATGATTTATTTATATAAGTTCTAATAATTAACCCATAGCTAGAGGGAGAAAAGGTTCTTACTTTTACTCCAAGGGTATTTTTGCATAGTATTGTGCAAACACAAATGAAATTGGGACTCTGCTCTCCAATTCCAAACAGTCATCCATCCATCCATCTGGGTACTGACCAGGTTTGATGTTACTTAATTTTAGTGATCATATGTTTCAATTGACATCACCAATTTATAGCTTTTATCTCAGGCTGTTCCTCTTGTTCATAGCCATAGCTTCTGTCTTCTTACAATTGATAGTCTTGTTCCTACTTTCTTTTTCTACCTTGTCTAGGAGTTTCTAGTTAAATAGTTTCACTAAATAATATATCCTGCCTTGTGCCAGTGGTCAGAGTTTAAGACTAGGTTAAATTTAGGATTTCTAACACCAGTTTCATGAGCAGGACCTCCCCATTTGGATGATTGGCCTAATACAAGTCTTCACCCATTTTTCCTGTTAGTCTTGAACACCACTAAGCTCAGGAGTATAGTTTTATCCTTTGTTTCCTGTTTATGATTGGTTTTACCCCTCGTTTCTTAGTGGCATTATCATCTTGCTTGGAATGAAATTAAAAAGTATACATTTTGTTATATCAGCATTGGTGACCCAAATGAGACTCAAAACAATGCTCCTGATCAATCAAGAAAGAAAAAAAAAACAACATAAATCACAAATCTATTTCTATCACAATTTTGGAATTTAAAGTTTCATTGAGATGGAAAACAAGTAAATAGGTTTGAATATTAAAGCATTGATTAATGTATCATTCCAGTCTGTTCATGTCTAATCCTTGTATATTTAAAAAAAAAAAAAAAAAAAAAAAAAAAATGGTGATTGAAGCTTAACACAATCATTGTTTATAAGTTTTCCTTTCATCCTTTTTGTCGTTTACTTCTAATAGCAGAAAGAGAAGTTGTAATAGTCAATCTCTCTCATGAGCTCTAAAAATGAGAAGTCCTTGAAATTGCAAGGAGCAATTTATATGACCACCAAAAAAATCTACACATTACAACCAGAAGAGTATATATACAGCTAGTAGAAACATTAGTGGTCAAGGATTCATTTATTGTACCTATATAAACATGTAAAAAAAAAAAAAAAAAAAAAAAAAAAAAAAAAGAAGAAGAAATCAGCAGAATGTTACAAATTGCAGAGGCCAGCCAAAGATAGCAAGTTACTGTTCAAGAGACTCTTGGGAATTGAATTCTGATAGTGATGAATTGCTTTTGTTTAAGTTTTGGATAAGTCAACAGAGAGCAGCAAGAATCTTGAAGAGTTGAGACACTTTCCAGTACCCAGATTCCTTAGAGAGGCTAACTCACACATGATGACATGCTGAAGAGTGGGTAGTTCCCCTGAAGATCTTCCTTCCACTAACTAGAATCAATGTCTGTCCCTCTCATGAAAAAGAAATTGTTTCTTGTTAATACAGTCTATGATTTGGCATTGGGGTTGAAAGAACTGAAGCCAGTGGTGACACTGAATGCAACAAGAAACAACCTATAGATAAGCACAGTGTTTGGTGAAGGGGAAATCTGTGATCGTACTGCACCATTATATATAAAAAGGTACTAGCGGGGTGTATTGGTTGTGCTCACTGAGGGACAGGCAAGATTATAATAAAATGGTAACATTAACAGTTTCCTTATTGCCCTTTCCAGTATTTATGGTTGGCTTCCATCCTAGCCATTTTGTTTGAAATAGTGTGGAACATCAATATCTTGATTATGTTGTTATATGTGACGGTCAAACCAAAGTGAAGCTTTCACTTGCATTAAGCAAAAAAAAAAAAAAAAAAAAAAAAATGCAGGCAGATTATAGAAATGGGTTCTCTTAGAAATCATTGAAGAAGGGAAAAAAAAAAAAAAAAAAAAATTTTTTGGGTGTGTTTACTTAGTACAGTAGAATCTTGGGTCATGAACACCACTTCTAATGAACAAATGGAATTGCAAACAAATTCTCCAAACAAAAAAAAAAAAAGTCTTGAGTGAGGACCACACAAGTCTATGACAATTTAGGATGACAAACCAGGATCATTGGTGTGATCACAAATATTTACAATGACAGGTCTCACTTTAGAAACATTTTAAAACAGACAAAAACAAATCTCATTGGACAATTTTTTTAGACAGTGGCCCAGTGAGTCTGAAGCAGCATCAAGAGGTGCTGAGAAACAGAAAAGAGGAAGAGAAGAAATTCCCAGAAAGACCTGATATTTTTCATGGAAAGGGACTCCTCTTCCTTAACACCTTACACTTCCATCAACACTCCTCCATACCTGTATACTAAAATTAAGTTTTCATCTATTAGGTTGGTGCAAAAATAATGTCGTTTTCTCACATAGTAACATATGTGAGAAAACGACATTATTTTTGCACCAACCTATTTTATCTATTTAGTATTTTGTTTATCTTTTTCAAGTTAGATTTTCATTGGTTTTGTGTATAAAGTACTTTTGTGAAAATGTTTAACCAAGCAATCATCTGGCATCTTGGAATGATTTAATTCCTTTTACATTGATTCCTATGCTGGAAAATAGTTTCAGTTTACAAACTGCCTTCAGGAATTAATTAAATTTGTGAAGAGACATTCCACTGTATCAGGGAATATCAAGTATTTTTCACTTTTTTAATCTCTTGGATATTATTTGAAACAAACATTCTATAGATAAGAGATAGAAAAAAAATGATTCTCAAATAGTAATTACTTTCCACAACAAAGTTTGTTCTATGGCTATCTCACAATGCAATTGAGTATTTTGTCCTTTGAACCACACAAAGATCATGAGACTACCGTATAACAAACTGGGAGTACATAAGAAACTACGTTGTGGAAAGGCAGCAATATTTGAGTATCTTTATTTTTTTTTTTTATATTGGCTATATATTTTTTATATTAAGCACTATTCTTATAGGATCCTTATTTCTTTTATTCAATTATTTTCCGAAAAGTTTTGCCCTATTGCAGTTTTGTCTTCGAGGCTTCAGGAATATGGCTTTCAGACTGAATCAGAATCAACAAATAGCTGCTGTCCAACATTATTTTCTGTGTGGCAGTTATGTCATTGCCTCAGCGAAGAATAGGAGGAAACTTTTTGGGACAATCGGGTGCATATATATATATACATACATACATACATACACACACAGACAGACAGACAGACAGAAGGTCTGATAAATGCCAGTAGCCCACTTCTGCTGAATCCATACACTTTATCCAGTGTCGCTTCATTTGATAGAAGTATTCCTGGAACTCCTTTTTTAGGATCGCAAGTTACTCCCTAGTTGCATTCTCTTTGATTTATTCAGTGTCTTGAAATCTTGAGCCTTTCAAGTGGAATTTTATTTTTGAAGAGGAAAAAGTTGCAAGGGGAAAGATCTGGGGAATATGGTGGTTGTCAAACCTAGGAAATGATGTTGTTATCCAAAAACTGCTGCAGAAGCCATAGTCACTGATGGAACCTCTGGGATATGAGGATACAACCACACTCTACACACTTTCCTTATAAGCACTGCTATAAACAACAGAAGTGAGCGGCAACATTATAATTTAGTGTGTATGTGCAACAGAGTTCAAGATCAGTCTGTGCCAAGCAGCTTCACAGTGTACTTAAACCCTGTTATCATAGCATGAGTCCAGATACTTTTTTGATCAGACCACGTATGGTGTCTCTTGACAATCTCTTCTGAAAGTTTTCTATTACTGGTAGTATAATTTTCCTCAGACTTTGGTTTTAAAGTATCATACTCGAAAATTTATAGTTGCCTACTTCAAGGTTTTATTTCAAAAGGATATGACACCAACCTTCAAGTGCTTAAACAAGTTTTGGGAAAAGCAATCAGACGTTATTTCATTTCCTTCCACTTGCTGAATTCTGAGAGCAGTTTGTCAGCTCTGCAACCCAGTTTAAAATAACGCTTAAAAATTACAAGAATCTATCAATATTTACATCTGCTATTATAACATTTGAAACAAATGGTACAGGTGAATGCTATTGGTAATTGATTTATTTTTTTTTTTTTTACAGTTTATTAACTCTTTCCAGGTTATTATTTAAAGACAGAATATATTTTCAGATTGTAAGATTTTGGTGTGGTGGGCAGATAAATAATGGTGTAGAGTGATACAAGTTTTACTAATTAACCCATAGCTGGGAGAAGAAAAGGTGGATTCATATCTAATCAGAATTTGATAAACAAACAAGTAAATTATAATGTGGATATAAGGTGGGGGGATTAATTACATACTAGAATCAATATATAAATTGGTCCCCCACTTTATGACAACAGTAGTTTCTATACATTTATATACCAGAGAATGTAAATAAAACTAAAAGACATACCTATGTAGTTAATCAGTATTTCAGTGATGTCAGAATGTCATCCACCCTCCCTCTTTCCAAGATATGCCTATAAAATGATCATTTTTTTTTTTTCTTATTAGTACATATACATGGATATATTTAACAGGAGTTTTACAATTTTAATAACAATAGAAACTTAATTTTTACATTGAAATACACATACAATAAATTCATAACCAATTATTAAATGAATAAACTGAAGCATCCTTCAATAAACAAAGAGTTCAATAAAATGGCCAGGGTACTTAACTCTATTTTATTCTGATGAACTGATTTGTTTTCTATGGTTTAATCCTTTGCAGGTCATTTAAAGCCAGAAAATATTTTTTAGATAAAATTTTTTTTTAATATAATAATGGAACTTGGCTATCTGATTAACAATTTCCCAGCCATTGCACATCTGGGCTTAGAGCACCTGGTATTCCACCTGGTAGTCGCCCATCTAGGTATTGACCAAGCTCAACATTGCTTAACTTTGGTGATTTCCAGCATTTCAATGTGATATGGCTGTAAGCCTTCTTTGTTTTATAGTATTTTAATGTATTTATATATACTTGTAAAATTCAATTTTTTTACTCACCAGATTATTTAATTATAATAGTTGTTGTAATAGTATTAGTGGAATCCTACAGAGTCTTTTGATGTTTACGTGAAATAGACTTTCATGTAAAAAAAAAAAAAATAAAAAAAAGAAATATTATAAAAATAGCCTAATATTAATAAAAAAAAAAAAAAATATTAAATAATCTTGCAATCTTTCTGGAGCTTTAAAATATTAGGTTGGTGCAAAAATAATGACATAATAATGTCGTTTTTTGATGTTAAAAAATACGTCAAAAAACGACATTATTACGTCATTATTTTTGCACCAACCTAATAAATGCAGAAAACAGTATTACAAACAAAATCCTGGATTTATAAACACAAAAATGTAAATTGTTAAATTTTCAACATTTATTTGTATCATCTTCTCTAGCATACATCGGCTTTTCATTGGAAAGGGATATAAAAAGCAGAGACCCACTCCTCTAGGTGGCCCATAGCCATAAGATAGATAAACTGACAGCATTCCCTGACGTCTGCAGCATGCCAGAATGTAAAGTCTATGAAACTTGATAATTTTTGTTTCTATTCAGACTGTCATTGTGTTGCATTTTGCCTTCACAGAGAGGCAAATCGGTACACTCTAAACAGATTTGTATAAATTTTCTATCATAATAGTGTCAACAGCATGGCTTGACCTCAAAAGGTCATGGAGGCATCCATCAAAGTAAGGCATCAGTTTTGCAGAAGGTGAAGTGAAAGTAAAGAATGTTATCAGGTCACATGATTTAAGTATAATCATCTTTTCACAATCTCTGCTTACAGAAGATCAAATACTCAGCTTTGAGTGGCTTTATTAATTTTATATCTGGTCACATGTAACATAATAGTCAAAGGCTGGTGGAATGATCTTATCACCAGAGTGACATCCATCTGGGGCTGCTGATCCATACTCCTGATCATGTGGCAAAGGTCCAGAAGTTGCCCACTCTGCCCCGGAAACCTTTGACATTTTCATTTTTGTTTTATTAGTTTATAGTTTTCTATGTTGGCTTAGGATAACTTGAAAGAAATATTGTTAAAAGATTAAATTATGTATATGATCAAATGGCTTTCATCAGAAAAAAAAAAAAAAAAATCTCCACCTTGCTGGTCACAGGGATCATAGGAAGTAGAAATGACAGGATATTAAACCCTTTTTGTTGCCCTTTCATCTTGTCAGGGAAGATCAGAGGATTTAAAATAAGAAAACTTCATCTCTCACTTAATTTTTAATTTCCCCCTCCAATCATCATTTTGAATAAAGCACACACACATCCAAATTGTATTTTGACTTGTACAAAGATTGTCATTATACTAATATCTCAGAAACGTGTTTCTTACATCATTAGACCATGACTGACCATTTTGTAAATTCATTTTTGTAGCCTCACATATATTTTGGCGTTTATTTCTATGTAACGGTAACAATAATGCCTAATGTAATATTTAGCAATTTTGTCATATTGCAACTGAATGATAACATTCATTGTTATGACATTGCAATGGAATGTGGGATGAAATGTTGTACACAAAGTGATTAAATTCTTAAAAAAAAAAAAAAAAGTCATAGCATCATATCATAACAGTCCAGGTTCGATTCTTGGTAGTGGATGCACACTGTTGATGCGTCCCAAATATAGGATGAAACGGCTATTCAGTGCTTTCTGCATTCTGTTGAGGAATCTTCTAGATGCGATGAATTACTTCATTATGATTATTTCAAATCCTCCTAATAATTTCTTTCACTTATATATATATATATAGTGGGGGGGAATAAATATTCGTACACATGAAAAATTGTATTTTTATAAATGTAAAAGCCTTAACTGAAACAAATTTTGATACATTTTATGTATAAAGATACATTTTATTAAAAAATAGTAATAAACTTAATTCTTATTCTAGCAGAAATTAATGCATTTTTTTTTTTCATTTTAACTGATGAAAAAAGTATTCATACAAAACAAAAAAAAGCATATTAACATAATTTAATACTTTGTGGAATATCCTTCATTGAGTTCAACAGCTACCAGTCTATTCCTGTACATCTCAACTAATGATTTGCACACATTGAGTGGTATTTTGTCCCATTCTTCTTGGCATATTGTCTTCAAATTCTTGATATTTGTTGGTGGTCTTTTCCCAATTTGAATTTTCAAATATCGCCATAAATTCTCGATTGGGTTCAAGTCTGGGGACTGACTTGGCCATTGCAGGCATCAACATGTTTGTCTTTGGTTTTCAACGCTGTTACAAGTTTTAAACCTTGCAATGAACGGGTCAATTGTAGTAAAAGGAATATTCAGGTTGTCAAAAATTGTTCTGTAACTGTTCCCATCTTTCCAAAGAGACAAAATGTGTTGTTTTTGTGAAATAGTCAATTCTTTACCTTTAGGCATTATTAGAACATTCTTGTAAGACTAGAAATTGCAGAATGCTCTGATAATGGCTAATAGCGTTAACTATAATTACTGATAACATTACTGGAACATTCTAGAATATACTTTTTTCATAATTGATTATTTTATTCTAATAATTGATTTGTAAGAATACTTTTTTCACCAGTTAGAATTAAAAAAATGAATTAAGTTTATTATTATTTTTTAATAGTATGTGTTTTTATACATAAAATGTGCCAAGATTTGTTTTATTTAAGGCTTTTACTTTTATAAAAATACAGTTTTTTTAAGTGTACAAATATTTATTTCCCCCCACTGTATATATAAATTACTGAGTGGTTAAAACATTAGATTCTAACCCTGAGATCAGTGTTCAAATCTCACTGATTCATCAATGACATCACTTCTTGGTTATATTCTTATCTTGAAATTTTGGGACATTTTCTTTATGTATTTGGGGGGGGGGGCATTGTTTACATTCTATTTAGAAGACTCCTACTTCTCCAGTAAAGTCAGATGTAGAAGTTTATCATTTCTATTTCTCTATTTTCTGTCAGCAATTCATTTTAAATTTGGATGAGAATCTAACATAATGCCGAATACACAAGACAATTGGCAAAAACCCCCCCAAAAAACAAAACTGTTTTGACAAGTTTTACTGAACAAAAATGCATCAGTGAAAAATCATAGAAACTAAAGACAAGAATACACAAAGAGGGACTCAAAATTATTATAAACTTTCCAAATTGTTTTATATATTTGCCATTATGTTGGATTCTCATCCAGATTTAAATCAAATTGTCGACATGGACAATAGGACTATTCAATATGTTCCTGCAGTTTCCATCTGATTTGGAATAATTGTCCATTGTCCTGCATGAAAGATCTTTTTTGC
The DNA here is from genome assembly GCA_963932145.1 of Acanthosepion lycidas. Taxonomy (NCBI): domain Eukaryota; kingdom Metazoa; phylum Mollusca; class Cephalopoda; order Sepiida; family Sepiidae; genus Acanthosepion; species Acanthosepion lycidas. The sequence continues at coordinate 92,577,156 of OZ010599.1, read as the reverse complement.
ATTACATCATTGCAGTTCCATATCACAAATCCAGTTAAATTCTGCTACTGACCTCATCCAACATTTTGCTACCAATGTTGTCACAGAAACCCCAGTAGGGATGGTTTCTATGTACAATGCCTGTCTAAACAAGAATCTATGATTTGCTTCCAGGAACAGACATAGAATTCAGAGTTGTCTTCCTAGATTGATTACCAACCACAACTGGAGAGTCCTGTCTGCTTTACTATTTAACCCATAATTGAGGGGAGAAGAGATGTATTCATCTCTCAAGGGTATTTGTGCACAACTAAGGGTAACAGACTCAAATGGAAATTTGAACTTGGCTCTCCAATTTCACATTCCAAGTAACTATCTCTTACACCAACCATATATTCCCCGTTTGAAAATACAGAAATATTTTGTCTAATTCCCCTAGCAAAATATACATGTATTAAATAACCAAATCTTTTCAATCATATTTTATCTGATGACTGAAAAAATTTAGTTATTAAATGTATGTTAAATGTACTGTAAATATATTGGCATCTGCTTAACTCTTACATATTCCCCGAGTGTTTGCTGCATCACTGTTCATAGAACAAGTCAGTGAAGCTTTTCATGTATTTGTTGACTAAATCCTATCCGCAACTTCACAGGTTATGTTAAATACTTCCTCATTCGATGGTATATTGCAAACATTTGACTATGTTGCTTAAGCAATTTTTCACCAACTAGATAGCTTTCCATCAACATGGTGTATAGAGTGAGCAGCCATGATTAAATGTAAATAAATGGCAGAACTGACTAACAGAATTGACAAAGTTTGCAATAAACAATAACAAAAGAGCAGGACAAATTTGGCAATAGGTTCACAAACTAAGAATTGGGGTTGACACATGAGAGAAAATTTGGATAAGTGGATGTAGTATTCTAACATCAAGACAAAAGACAGGGACCAAGTCATATGAAACCGTGAACCAGCCTATTTTATTATCTAGGAAAAAAAAAAAATCCCATCATGCATTTGTGTACATCTGCCAATAAATTGGGGAGGGGGGATGTTTTGCAGTCAGATCCCTAAAGGATTGGAACCAATAGCATTTAAACTTTTCAAGATGAAAGTTAACTGGAAAGCAAGCAGTCAGAAGAGTTTCACAAGTGAGAAGAATATGAGAAAGAACAATTAGCAAAGAACTTACATTCATATCTAGCCATTTCAACTGTAAGATGATGAGACCTAGCTGCCAATCTAGTAGAGTGCTTAAATTCATAAAGTCTAGGTAGCAAAGATGAAAGCTCATCAAAACAATTACCGTGAAAATATTTATAGAAATGGTTTCAGGGAAGTTATGTTGTGGCAGTGAGAACATGACTGAAGGTGAGATGCTAAGTCAGGACCAATAAAATTTGCAATAAATATCAAGAAAAAGAAAAGAACAAGGCAAAAACTAATATAAAGCAAGCAAATAATATATGCAAGGCAAATTAACAGTAATAAGGCAAAGCAACATTAATATAGCAAAAAGTCCACAAATTAAAAAGTTGGAGTTGACACACAAGAGCAAATTGGGATAAACGAACATAGCATTCTCACTTCAAGGCATGACAAATGGGAACTGAGTCAGATGAAACTGAGAACCGGCCTATTTTATTAGTTAGAAGAAATCGCAGCATGCATTTGTGTGCTTTTGCCTATAATTTGGCGAGGGGAAAGTATACTGCAGTCCTTCCCACCAAGATTGGAACCAGCACAGTGTTTCAATTCCCATCTGTGAACAAAACTGAGAAAAGGCCTGGTGTCAGTTCATAAGAATTGAAATATCATAATGATGGAAAAAGAAATATTTTGATATACTGAATTCAGAATTGTAGCCGTCTAAGACAAAGATGTGTCTTTTCAATGGAATTATTCAACCTATACAGCAAGGTGATTCTGAGAGAACTAGAAGTCCTACCAGGATTCATTATTGGCAGCCACACAAGTGATGCAGATGACAACGATTATAGACACAGGTGGCTACAAACACTCCTACAGAAGGTAATGAAGGAAAACAAGAAGAAAGGACTAAACATCAATTGCAAGACAATTGCACAGGAATGTTAACAAAATCAAACAAGTGCAGAAATTTAAATATCTGGGAAGTGCTTTAACAGAGGATGGAAAGTGCAACACTGAAATCTGAAGGCCTATTGGGATAGCGAAAGAAACATTCCAAAAGCTAAACAGAAATAGAAAAATTTCGCTAGAAACAAAGAAAAAGAGTACTAAAATGCTATGCGAGATCTGTCCTCCTGTATGGCAGGGAGTGATGGATGGTCTCAAAGATGAAGAGGAGACTTTAAGCAACAGAAATGTGGTTCTACAGAAGGATGCTGAGTGTATCATGGACCAAAAATCTGAACGACAACAAAGTTTTAGAGAAAATGGAAAGAAAAAAGAAATTAATACTAGCACATCAAGAAGAGACAGTTGAGATTTATGGGGCTCATAATGAGGAAGGAGGGCTTGGAAAATCTGATACTAACAGGGCAGTTGGAGGGCAAGATGGGGAGAGGAAACAATCAATGCATAACATACTTGGTGAACTTGATTAAATGGATGAAGAAATAACAGAAAGGCAAAGTTTATCAGATCTATAAGGGACAGGAAGTTGTGGAGAGACATGGTCCCCTTCGTCTCAAGAAATCAACCAGAATTCAAACTTAGTTCTTCAATTCCTTATTCTAACACAAATTGTTTCACATTATAATACACTACTTTCAGCTCAGTATTTTATCTTGAAAGAAATTTTTACAACACGTTGATGCATGTTGAAATCCTCACAGTATTGTTGAAGTTACTGCTAACATTTTTTGTTGAGATTTACAAATTCTACATTTCATTCAATTTCACAAACCAATCAATGAAATTTGAATAAGCTGATTTGTTTGGAAAGATACTTTGACAAAAACAAAACAAACAAACCCTACTTTACTGTTTAATAATTCCTTTCATAGGACTTTATAGTAAACAATTTTCCTTTTTAACAGCAAAGAATAAATTTCTTGCTCTTGAGCATGCAATATACAACTGGTCATGCATATTTCTTTCCAGAACCAAATTTCAACTTCTTGAAGTGTTTGGTCTTGTGATTTATAGTTTTTGCAAACACTGGGTGAGCTGGAAACTGGATTCTTATATAGAAAAGTTATGCAAAAACAATATATTTCATGTTGAATAATAAAACTTAATTTTTTTCAGAAAAATTCATGAAAATTTATTGTATTGAGCAATGTACAACTGTATTTTGTACCCTCTTATCTCTTTGCACTTCTCCCCAAAATGTGATTTCAATTGGTCAATGTACAGTTATTTTAGAGGGTATGATGGATCGATAGGGTGACAGATTAACAAAAGTCACAGAATTTTATATATAGATAATTTATTATAGCTTCATTGGAAGAATAGTTAAAAACTGCCTTCATCTTTATGATAAACAGAATACTGTTAGGAAAATGTTAAAAAATAAAATGTGGAAATAAAAATAATAGAATACACCAAAAATATTTCAAGAAATATTTTTGCTATATTTTCAATAAGTTAAAGAATTGGTAATTTTCTATCTGGTTTTGAATACTAAGAGTTCTTCAGGTGAATGAATCATTCTTTTTCTTGCTTTTGTTGTGGTCACAATTTTTCAGACAACCCATTTAATGTCTTGCTATAGAAAAAGCAGAGGTCTTTTTTTTTTCTTATTAAGGTAAACCAGAGGAAGATTATACAATGAATCTACTAAAAGGCAATAAAAAACAACATTTGATCGATTTATATTTTTTATGGTTTATCAACTCTTTTTAGGTTATTTAAAGCTGAAACTTATTTTGGATCATAAGAATTTTTTTTTTTTCCTGTTTTATGAGTGAATATTGCATAAACAGTTTTTTGTAAAACCAATTTTTCAGATACAAGTTCTACTATTTAATATATTCAATATGCCAGCTTTCTTTATTCACCTTGTTAAATCAAGCACTCTCTTGGGGTATATAAGTGGCACTCGGGTCTCTTCATCTTACTTCCACAAAGTGACTGCTATATGACTTTTGGACAGACGGTTCCCTCTGTAATTTCCTCTACATCTTGACTGATGGCTCATGACTTGCCATTCTAAAATGTGGCCTGACTATATAAGTTCACAAGCAGAATTCTTACCTTCTGGTTGAGTGCCACTTGATGGCAAGAGTTTTCATTTATTTATTCATTTATATAATTCATTTCCTTTTCCCAACTTCTGGATAGGGGTTGGTTACTTAGAAATTCTCACCTCTTGATTTTACTGTTGGTTGTCATAAAACTGCTGGTGCTTCAGTCTCGGATAGAATCATTTACAGTCTACTTGACTGCATGGGTGTCCTAAACCACTAGATGATCATGGACTTTTGTTAAGACCCTGGCCATATTTTTAAACTATTGTTTACTCAATACAAAGCCTAAGTGTCACTCAATGTAGAGGATTACTAAATGAAGATGTTGTAAGAGCATATAGGAAGGAACCAAGAGTTGCATATTATGAGGATATGTAGAATAGATAAAAGTTGACACTTTAAGTTAAGACTGCAGTGGTCAGGGAAGCATTCTTTTGGATGTTCACTTCACATAGAAACAATTCTAGCAAAGAAGCTGTCTGAATGGAACTTGCTCTTTACAAATGGAATACAAAAGGAATAGCCAGAATTGACTCCATATACAATTTTTTAAATACCTTATAAAGACAGGGGGTTATCAAGTTAGTCTCACAAACCAAAACCAGTGAATTGGATTCTCAATGAGTGCTCTAATACTGTGGTCTTGTGTCCAGACTAAGCTAAGTTTTGTAAATACCAAGAGAAATCCACTTAATCATATTTGGTTCAGAAACCCTGGCTTACAGGAAATCTTAATTAAGCTTAATTAAGAAAAGTTTCATATTTAAATGTGGTAATTTTTAAATAGAATTAAGAATTAAAGTAAACTACAGTAAACAAAATGTATAGAATTACATAGCAATTAAACTGAAGTTAATGGACTGTAAAAAGTCCTAATGATTATTTGTGATCTTGCCTAATATTTTGACAATTATATAAAGCTTAATTATATACTTCTTGGATTATGGTTTTGAGAGAAAAAAAAAAAAATAAAGTATACATCTCGCACACAAGCTATGTTCCCACCACCAGGTGACAAGGAGAAACTGGCTTCAAGGACAAACACAAACTTTGATTAGCATAATTTGGAAGAAAGAATATACAATGAGAATAGTGCAATTAAAACAAAAAAAATACCTTAACCTTTGACCCACAGGTTAAATTTTTTAGACCAATTTCATAGGGGAAGGATAGCATCTTGTATGCTAAGAAATTGTAACAACCTTTAACCTTTGTGTCCACAAAAATGGTGTGTTAAAAGGATAGTTTTTCCCTTGATACCACTATTATTTTAACTACCTTCATTCCTTGGCAATGTTTATGATTTTAAAAAGTGATGCTTAGAACTGTAATAAAACCTAAAATCTGATGAAAGTGAATGTGATAGTGCTTATTATTTTTGTTGTCACTTCTCAAGAACAAAGAAAACGTATAGATCCACTGACATCATGTGATAAGGTTTCATTACAATTCTAATCATCTCTTTTTAAAACAAAACTGCCAGAGGAGTGAAAGTAGTTAAAATAATAGTGGTATCAAGGGAAAAAACCCTGCCCTTTTGCAGGCACAAAGGGTAAAGGATTAAAGAAATTTTTTATATATATATATGTGTGTGTGTGTGTGTGTGTGAAGATTTTTCAATAAAATGAATCAAGTTCTTCCAGTCAGTGGCATGTTTATCTAAAAATAAATATGTTTAAATTCACCTTCATCCCTTCCATACATCAATGGCTTAGGGGTAGATTCTCCAACTGATACCAAAATAGACGGGTTACGATCACAGCTTGAGGCAATCTGTCTAGCCACACTGATGAGCTATGAAATAGCGAAACAGTGTCTATGGATGACTATATATATATATGTGTGTGTGCGTGTGTGCACGTGTGTTTCTAAAGAAAGGGGTGTATTATTTTATTAATCGAACAGATTTTTCTTAAATGTTATTTTTAGTGGATACTCATATTGGAACTGACACTACATTTATTTATTAAACAGTATATTTATTGAATATTCAGGCTGATAGACAAAAATAAACAGAGTGTGAGTATACAGTAAAAATATGTTTAAGTAATAAATAAATACATATTTCTTATTACTATAAATGTTATTTTTAGTGGCTACAGATGTCAGTAGTCCTAACAAAAAATAGGCCTCCCAACAGGAATCAAACCTGTAACCCCTTCCCACACCACCAGGGAAACCACTCCTATAAATATAAAAAAAAAGGGGGGGGAATGCAGGTTTAATTCCTGTCAGAAGGCACATTTTTGTAAGTTGGATTACTCAATCTTGGCTGGCTAGCTAGCTGGCTGGCTGGCATTATATTAACCATCTCAGAAACTAAAACATGGATGTCAACTCAAGCACATGCAACCAGTAAAAATAATGATAATTGGGGAATAATAAAGAAAGTCAGATTTAAAAAAAAAAAAAAAGAAAAAAAGTCCAGTTAAAAATTAGTATATCTAAGACAAAAGGAAAACTTTTCTTTACGAACACATTTTGTTCTCTAAGGGATATTATTAAGGTAAACAAAGATTTTCTTTTGCAACATTTATTTTATTTTATTTTTTTTAAGCTACATCTCCATGAAATAAGATCCACAAAGTTGGACAAGATATAAGACCAGTTTTTCTTATTACTTTAACTCTTTAGCATAAAACACTCAAAACCTGTCATATAAATATTAGCTCTCAAATTCTCACTGTTTGTGTGACTTACTGTGTTATTTGCAATGATGTCATCATATATTATATGGCAGAGTATACATGGGGCAGATTACTGTGGGTTGAATTTTGAGAGCCGATATTTACTGGGCAGGTTTGGGCGTGTTGAATGCTAAAGGGTTAAAGCTTATTTTTTTTTAAGGTGTGTGTGTGGGGGGGTATATGGGTGTAGATTCCCCAGTTTCTTCATTTATTTTAAACAGTGTGAATTACATCTACCAGGCTGTACATTTGAAAGATTTAAAAATGTGCTCTTTTTCAGAGTTCATACCACAATTTGATCTGGCCTTCTTTAGATTGCTCAGCCACAAAGAGCATCACAGCCCAGTAAGATTCACTTACCTTTTTAAAAGAATTCACCCACTTCTTGTTCAGATCTTCTATAAATGCTGACTTTTTTCTATTTTTTTTTTCAAAACAAAGTAATTTCTAAGAAATTCAAAAATTTCATTTTTAAATCAAAATTATTTCTTATTTGAAACCTTATATTTGTGGATGCAAATGTCCTGTTTTTTATCTTTTTCTTCCATTTATTTTAAACAAGTGGGCAAAGGGGCAGGCTAGATTTAATCTCTGGTACCCAAGATATCGTAGTAGAGAAACACCAAAAGAATTCAGCAATTTTTGTCTCTAATCCCACGTACACATGGGACTCTCACTTAAAACTGCCTTCTGCGGTGTGTGGGGGTAAGAATACCAGCAATACATTTTCATAGTTAAAAATAAGTAAATAATTACCAACAATACATTATTGGAAAAGAAAGAGAAAAATAACTAGCAATATTTTTGAAAAAAAGATTATAAAAAAAGAACAGTTATTCACTTAACACTTATTACTGTATACACTTTTGATGCCCTTCACAATGTTTTGTTACAAGTTTATGAAAATATGCAAAATGAAAACTATGCAAATCAAGTACAATGAGAAATTTATCTTTTATAAAAAAGAAATATTATGTTGGTGTAAAAATAATGTCGGTCTTTGACGTTAAAAAATACATCAAAAACCGACATTATTTTTGCACGAACCTAATAAATTAAAATTTTTTATTTTTTTCAAAATTTATAAAACATTACAAAATTATCAAAATACGTAAACCAACTACAATGCAATATTTATTATTTGCCATTTTATAAATAACTATGGAGACAAAAGTGTTTTTTATTCAATCTAATAAATAGAGTTTAACATCTTTGTTGTCATTTCTCAAGAATAAATAATGTACAAATCCATTTTCATATGTTTGGGTTTATTAAAATTTTAATAATTGCTTTTTAGAAACAACAAACATTATTGATGGAGTCAAAAGTATACAATAATAGCAGTGTCAAGAGAATAACAATCCTTTTGACAGTTTTTTTCGTGGGAATGAAGATTAAACATTCCCTAATGATTAATCATCCTCATTTCCACTGTATTCCAACTGTAAGGATTGATTCATTCAGTCATTCATTTAATATAGTGTATCAAATCCTTTGCAGGTTACTTAAGCCAGATAATATTTTTAGATTTTAAGAACTATTTTTTGTTTGTTCTTTTAGATAATGATTTAGTGATAAAGCCCTACTAATTAACAAATAACTGAGGGTAGAAGAGGTGAATTTATACTTTTCCTTAGCATATTTGCATGTAAGTGAATGTAACAAACCCAACTGGAATTGGAACAGTTCTCTGATCAACAATTCCAAGCCATCATTCATTACACCACTTGCACATCCAAGTTTACAGCAGATGGAATTTACAAGCAGTCACCTATCTAGGTACTGACCAGGCTTAATGTTGCTTAACTTTGGTGACTGTACAGGTGTTTCAATATGATGCGAAAATCAGTTCCACTCAGGCATCTCCCCACCCCAAAGAACTACTACTCTGCAGAACAGATTCCAGTCAAGTATCAGTCGTTATATATCCTCCTTATCCTCATAATCTTCACTTCCTACGACCTCTTCTTCCAATCTTAACACGCCTCATTTATCATAACCAATTTAACAGTAACCACTACTTTGAGTAACTTTTGAGACTTAAAGTGAACATTATTATATATAAAAAACAAACGATCCACTTATTAAATCTATATTCTGCTTGGAAAAAAAATGTTAACTTCAGAAACATACCAAAAGGTTTAAAAGGATACATTTTGTACACACCTCACAGAAAGAAAAAAAAAAACAACTACAGTGTAACCCGGATATAAGAGAGATTTTATCTGGTCCCAAATTAGAGCCTGTGTTAATGTATAATAGACCAAACCCGGATATAAGAGACTTCTTCGGTTCCGACAACTCTCTTATATCCGGGTTACACAGTAAAATACTATTATTTTTGTTTTCTAATGAACACTATCTGAAGTCTGATTACAAACATTACAATTTAAAGTAATTTTGATTAGCCGAGTTCAAATTCCAGTTGAAATCCATTTCATTATTTTACATTCACTTATGCTACCCTTAAGGAAAGGTATGAATCCTCTTCTCCCCCTAGCTATGAGTAAATAGCAGGACAGACCAGGTTCTATAGCCGTGGATGACAACTAGTCTACTGTAGAAGAAAAATGGCAACCTACTGCGGGGAAAAAAATTGCCTCATCAGTCATCGATCTGAAGATAGGTGATCGCCTAAGCGTGTATCACGCATGGCACATATCACATAACTGACTGAATTTTGATTAATAACAGGATTAATAAAAATATACATACAATTAATTTATTAATAGTTTAGAATTATTTCACAACTCAAAATTTAAATATACAAGAACAAGAGTTAGTCAAAAAAGTAATGGCTCATCTAATTTTACAAGACGCTTTTTAGCTTAAAAATTATTTAAACTAAAAAGCGTCTGTATATCCAGTTTGTGGATTTACCTTTTTTTTTTGTCCTACTTTTAAAATGATTGCCCCACTGGACAGAGGTACAAAAAAAAGTAAAACAAAAAGTTGTCATAGAATTTGTTTTTGCAAGGAGAAAATGTTGCACTTTTTCTCCGGAGGTTAGTGAAGGTTTATGCAAAGGCTGCACTTCATGCAAGGCAGGCACAATAAGGAATCTTACAAAAAGAGTTTGTGCAAGAGTTCACATATTTTAAGTTTTTAAAAATAATAAAAAATATTTAGAGAAGTAATAACATTTTTTTAAAAAATCATTTATGTGGTGAGTGCATGGATTTCAATTTACAAATACTTCTGGATTTTTTTGTGTTAATAACAAAAAACTACAGGACTATTTATTTTAAGAAAATTTTGAAATCTTATTGCATCGACGAAAAGAAAAAAGAAAAGAAAAACAGGCGAGAGGCAAGAAGAAATTGCGTATATATTTGTTTACGAATTTTAGACTCGAAAACCACCACTACACTTAGGATTTTTAATTTACTTCAGTAGCCATCGTCTGCGAGACTCAAAAAAAGGAACACCTTTCATGAATGGCTCAACGTGGGAAAGTGAGTGGCTTAATGGTTAACAATACTGAAAATGGATTCTGCCAGCATAGTTCAAACTCCGGCTGCGATATATTGCATTTTCTTTTACATCGATGCTCTTAGTTTACTTTTGGGAAAGGTTAACAATTTCTCATCCCCACCATCACTAAACTAAGAGTAGTAAACAAACTAAAAAGAAACAAGGCTGTCCGAATTTATTTTTAGTCCCGTTAAAAATGTCTCTTAGACTAGCAACCCGAAGCCCTATAAAAATAAAAAATATATTGACTATGAAAATTGCAGTGACATCTTATTTGATCCTATGCTCTAACAAGTTTGCAGAATAGTGAATAATGGTTGAATTGAATTAAATAAAAAAGTGAAAAAAGATAAATTACTGAAAATTAAATTTAGGGGCTTATTCCGTTAATTTTTATTGCTGTGTGAGACGTAAATTTAATCCTTTCTACAATAAGTCGGAAGAATAATGAAATAACTTTAAATATTTCTCAAGGGGATTATGATTATCCAAATGTTGAAAAGAAATCTTGAAAAAAAAGAAAAAAGAAAAAAAAAAAAAAAGAAAAATAATTCAATTAAAGTAAACTAAAAAGTAATGGTGAGAAAGAATGAAAAAGTTAACGGTTTTGACTTTTGATAATATATACTTTGTTTTATTAAGAGACAAAAAATGTGTTAATTAAATTAAGTAAAATAAAAACCATATCAAACAAGGTCTCCTTTATTTTCAAATACACTCAATATGCACACACACTTTTGCACAAAGGAAGACGTGTGTAAAAAAAAAAATGTCCGATTTGAGACTCTCACCAAAAGATGCTGGATGGAGAATAAGACTTTCCCCTTCTGAGAATATTAAAAAGTAAAACCCTTTACAGAGAATCGTTCTCTATCAGCTTTCTGTCCATTCAATCTCGATTACATAATAAAAAATAGTCTTCAGAATATGATACACGCGTTTTCATGAATGTGCCTGGACAGATGTACACACTGTTAGTGTTATTGACCGTTAAAAAGTGTTTTAACGTGAGTGTTAAAACTTAAAAGTGTCTGTAAAGAAAGACTATTTCTGCAAAAACAATTTTTTTGTAATAGCCGAGTAAGTGACAATTTACAGATAATTAAAACTAAAAGGAATCTGGAGAGTCATTTAAGACTGCTTACTGAAGAGAAGAGGCATAGCATAAGTGGTTAATTTTATAATAAAGATTTTTGACAAACAAGCTTTTTTTTTTATAATGACGCAAAATTCTCGGCTCAACCAGATCTCTTCAAAAAAAAAAAAAAAAAAAAAAAAAAAAGGTTTTTTTTTTGGTTGGGGGGGGGGGGCAGAATTTGAAAGTTAAACTTAACACACGTTGTTGAACAATACTACCTTGCCTATTTTAGGTAATTCTAAGAACTGTCTAGATATGTAATCATATTTGGTTTTTATAACTTACCCATTACTAATTTTGAAAAACTTCCAAATACTGTTTTAGTGTTAAAGAAAAAAAAAAAAAAAGTCCATTCTTCTCTTAAATGTTTTTTTTTTATTGATTAAAAAATGTTTCTTGAATTCACTTTAATCCTTCAATTGATTATTATTTTTCAATGTGTAAAGATTTGAAAATTATTTTAAAAAAAGTATTTTATTATTTATTTTTAAGATTTCGGTTTAAATGTTTCAATGGGGGAAAAAAATCTTATCACAACTGCTGCTCAATCAACCCAGACATTGATTCTGCTTTGGTTTGAGGAAGGTCACGTGACCAACATGAATGCGACTGCAGAAAAACAAACGAGACATTCATTTTTTTTCTGAAAAACTGTTTGTTTTAAATAAAAAAATTCTTGCGAAATATAGAGAATATTTTTTAGAAATATTGTAGACATTTAAAAATAATACAATAATGTAAAAAATAAAAATAAAAACTAAGTAATTCGAATTTCTTCGATGAAGCATTTTTTTTTCCAATATTATTATTAATTGCAAAGATAATTTTTCATAAACAAACTTAAAAGAAAGTGAGACTTGACCAACCAAAAAATAAGGAAGTGAAACTTGATTGTGACGGTCGTACTAGTTCTTAGGAGCGCTGGGGACGGCCCCGAAGAGCCTGGTAAAAAAAAGACCGGAAGAACTGAAAGAAATTGGTAGAACCATCCAGACGACAGCTTTGTTGAAAACAGGCAGAATAGAATATTGATAAGAGTGTTGAAGTAAAAAAAGAGACTTGCTGTCTCTTGATCTCTCCTGTAAGCCATCAATTTGATGCGGACATTGAATTGACAATAAGTTTTTTTTTTAACAATATTGTTTTGTTTTTTTTTTATTGAAAATACTTTCATGTTTCAATGAACATTAGAACCGGCCATGAAAAATTAATTTAATACAAATCAAATACAAGATATATTTTTGTCAATTTATTTAATTCAATTAATTTGTGTAAAAATTTTAGGAAAGAAATTATTTCAACTGTAGTGGAGATAAAAAAAATAACCCCCCCCCCAAAAAAAAAAACACATTCTTGAGATGGTAACGATAAACGATCAGTGATCAGTAAATGCACAAGTGACAAAAATGATGTTATAAAAAATAAAAAAAACTAAAAATGACCCAGGCAATTGACGTTTTCTCTCCCTCTTTTCTTTACGAACACTGAACATCTTTTTAAAAATTCATATTTTTCTTCCAAACGGTGAGCCTGCTGTAGAGCCCTGAGATAGCAAGTAACTTCCACCCTCTCTAGCATCATCGTTTTTTTGTTGTTTTTCTTTTTTAAATTAAAAAACAAAACAAAAAACGAAGTGATTCGATCCTCATTGGAATCCTTCCTCTATGTCTAATTTTTAATTTTAGTAAGTATGGACATCTACCATAGCACGAGGAAGAACAAATTCTTGTCGAAGATCGTTCTTGTTTGCCAAATGTGAGTCTATAATGAAAACTATGCAATATTTATTGAAACAAAGCAAGTTCGGTTGACCATTGATGACAAATTAGATTTGGAGTCACACTCGGCGCCCCCACTGCTGTAAAAAACCGGAGTTCAGACTAAAAAAAAAAAGAAAGAAAAAAAAGAGCTTGAACAAATCACCCTTTTCCTTCAAACATGTGTGGCGTAGACAAAAAAAAAGCATTTGCTTCTTCTCAGCTTTCTACGCCTCTTGACAAAGTGCCAATTTTTTTTCTTAAAAAAAAAAAAAAAAAAAAAAAAAAACTCAAATATCGCACGCAGTTTTTACTCAACTTAAAACACATGCGTATCCTATCGCCTAATCTTTAAAAAAATTAAAAATATTCAGTTTTGTTTGCGATAACAGTGAACACGGTTCCTTTATCTGTGAAAAACGTGCTGGCTGTGTCCACTAAAGAGAGTAAGACGCACATTAACTCAACTGAAAAAAAAAGCAATCCTAAAAGAAAAAAACCAACAGTCTCTTTCATTCTTTCAGAATTTGGTACTATTTTTTTACCCCCCCCCCACCAAGGGTTCCTAAATTTATTATTGCCAATTAATCCTAAAGCTAATTTTCTTTTAAGATCTACATACATTGCCATTATTTTATTATTCCGAGAATTTTGGAACTTCAGTTTCTGAATTATTAAAATTGAGAAGGTATTTTTACTATTTTTCTTTTCATTTCAATTTCACATTCAGGAAATTGCAAAAAAAAAAAAAAAAAAAAATAATGGAAGAACAAAAAGCAAAGAAAAAAATTACTTAACCACGAAAAGCTAGTGAGCGGTTTTAAATTTTAAAAGGAAAGAGACATAAAAAATGACAAGTCCTGGAATTTTACTCGTGACAAAACGATAGCATTTGCATTTGAACATTATTTTTTTTAGTTTACCAAGAGAAAACAGAAAAACCACATTTTCACTTGGCCATTGTATTATTCAGCGCAGAATGAATGAAGTCACGAATTATCAATTTAAAATTAAATGGTTGACACTGGAAAATTGCCATTTGAAAGGGCGAATAAGAAAAAAAAATAGCACGATTTTTTTTTTTTTTTTTTTTTTAGAAATTAAGCATTTGGGTGAAGTTTTTATAAAATGGCTCGAAAAATTATTTTCTATTTTTTTAACAGCTTTTTTATATTCATTTTTTTTTTTTTTTATTGTTCAATCTTCTTAAAGGAAATTCTTGATACAAATAAAAATTGAGTTTCGAAAACTATATGCCCACCCACTGACCGAAAATGAAAATGGTTCGTTAGCAAAAACACTAACAGTTGAGTAACTAACACTTCTTAAGTTAAAAGTTGACACTAACACTTATTTGATCTTTAATGATTTCATCGGGGTCGGGAGAGTTGTTACTGAAACATTTTTTAAATACATAAAGTAAAAAAAGACAAGGGAATTCAAGCAGGGAGAATTTAGGCTTTTAAAATGAAAGTTTCACTGATTTGCGTTGTTTTAAGAATAAAACTGAAAGAAAGAAAACTAATTTACATGAGCTTTCAATATTCCTAGTATTTGGATTGAGCCCTAATTGTCGCTTGCTTCAAGGCCAATTTCATGCAATGCTATGATCAAATTTAAATACAACTCTTTTTTTCCATAAAAAAGGACTTTACTTTTGTAATTTGCTGCTCTAAATTTATTTTAAATATAAAGTATGCTAAAAAAAAAAAAATGATTGATGATCAAGAGTCAAATAAAATAAGTATTTCTATTTCAAACAAACAAAAATATTTTCAATGTGAGTGTTATGTTGTAGTAAAAATAAAATGTGGGAGGATAAGTATTGGATTGTAGTCTGAAAATAGTATTTCCAGACTGATCGAAGAGAGGCGGACAATCGACGAATCTGAGAAAATGGCAACAGCAGCAGTACAAAGGCTCCGTTCACTTTCTTCCTTAGATCAAGCGACAGAAATGTGGTTGGTTGCTTGGTTCTTTATTGAACATCGTTTTAGTTTCAGCAAGCAAGTAGGAATCTTGCTTTAGTTTTATTGAGCGACTTTCGCAGTTTTTTCTTCTTTTTGTTTTACAGTTTCTGAAGAACACGAAGAAAACGGTCTGTAAATGAATGGCTGTTTCAACACCAGCCCCATCATCTTTTCCAAGTTTAGGTGTTCCGATCAGTTTTTTAAAAAAACCTGAGTTTTTTGTGAAGAATAACTTTATTAATAATAGAAAAAAAACGTAGGAATCACTTTGAAAAATACTCAAGAGTGAAAGAAAAAGAAAGGGTGAGAGAGTGAAAGAAAAAGAAAGGGTGAGAGAGTGAAAGAAAAAGAAAGGGTGAGAGAGTGAAAGAAAAAGAAAGGGTGAGAGAGTGAAAGAAAAAGAAAGGGTGAGAGAGTGAAAGAAAAAGAAAGGGTGAGAGAGTGAAAGAAAAAGAAAGGGTGAGAGAGTGAAAGAAAAAGAAAGGGTGAGAGAGTGAAAGAAAAAGAAAGGGTGAGAGAGTGAAAGAAAAAGAAAGGGTGAGAGAGTGAAAGAAAAAGAAAGGGTGAGAGAGTGAAAGAAAAAGAAAGGGTGAGAGAGTGAAAGAAAAAGAAAGGGTGAGAGAGTGAAAGAAAAAGAAAGGGTGAGAGAGTGAAAGAAAAAGAAAGGGTGAGAGAGTGAAAGAAAAAGAAAGGGTGAGAGAGTGAAAGAAAAAGAAAGGGTGAGAGAGTGAAAGAAAAAGAAAGGGTGAGAGAGTGAAAGAAAAAGAAAGGGTGAGAGAGTGAAAGAAAAAGAAAGGGTGAGAGAGTGAAAGAAAAAGAAAGGGTGAGAGAGTGAAAGAAAAAGAAAGGGTGAGAGAGTGAAAGAAAAAGAAAGGGTGAGAGAGTGAAAGAAAAAGAAAGGGTGAGAGAGTGAAAGAAAAAGAAAGGGTGAGAGAGTGAAAGAAAAAGAAAGGGTGAGAGAGTGAAAGAAAAAGAAAGGGTGAGAGAGTGAAAGAAAAAGAAAGGGTGAGAGAGTGAAAGAAAAAGAAAGGGTGAGAGAGTGAAAGAAAAAGAAAGGGTGAGAGAGTGAAAGAAAAAGAAAGGGTGAGAGAGTGAAAGAAAAAGAAAGGGTGAGAGAAAGAGAGAGCGAAACAAAAAGCACCAGCCAAAAAGAAAGAGAGCGGTTTAAATGAAAGTAAGAGACTCTTACATCGTTCCTTTTTTTTTGTGAGTTGGGGGGGGGGGCTATTTGACTGGCATTGGGTAGGAAATAATAAGTCCTACAACAAATAATTAAATTCCCCACACCCTTTCCCCGATCGTCGCTACCAACAGCAATCATTCAAATCAGTCACTCATTTCACCCACCCTCCAAACCACTTCACCACACCGACTTAGTAGCAAAAAGAAAAAGAATAATGGGGAAAAATTCTTATCACTAGAAAAGTAATAAATCGAACAGACTTTTTAGTTTAAAAACGGAGAATTAACTGTCGAAATAAATATTGACAATTTCTATTTTGTAGGAATAAACGTTCAGTTAAAAAGAAAGAAAAAGAAGTAAACATTGCGGAGAATATATCAATTCTTTTGTTAAATGTCTAAGACTTACTTTTCACTCTCATATTCCAGTCTTTCAGTGACCAAGTCTACTAAAAGAAACGGATTCCTATTTAAAAGATTCGGAAAAAGTCCTTAAAAGTGAATGTAACATTTTTTGAATGTTTGCTTAATTTTTATTTAACAATTTTTTTCTTAAATAGAAGTTTAAAATTTTTAATTCGTAATTTTAAAATTAAAAGTACCGTTTAAGAGCGCATCAAAATTTAACCATACTTCCCTTGTTTTATTTGCATCATTTACTGCTCAATATATAATTTAGTAGAGTTGATAAAGGAACTGTTTATAAAAGTAGATATTTTTCAAAATTGATTTGAACCGAAAAAAAAAAAAAATTTTGGTAGCAAGAAACTAAATTTGAGAGAGGTGTTCCATTTTAATGAGAAAATGGATTTAAAGGTTAAAAAAAAATCCCGATCTTTTAAGTTTTATGTAATTATAAAAAAAAGGAAGTTCTAGCATCCAAAAACAAAGTAAAAAAAACTAGCAGAAAAATAAGTTGTTAAATGAATGAATGAAGCCGGAAAAAGGGTACAATTTAATTTACCTTTTGTGTTGATTGATGGATTTTTAGCGGTCTGGATGTATCGTCCAATAAATAATAATAATAATAATATTCGGTAATTTTCGTATAACCTTTTTTCTTCTTTTCTTTTAAGATTTTTTTAAAAAACACGGTATAAAAATTGGTTTTCAAGTAAGTAGGTAGTTCCCCCGTCCGTCCGTAATATGGTGAGAAGCCCGTCCGTTTGTCCGTCAGCAACGAGCACCTGGCGCGGAGACGACACAGTGAGAAGTGTTTGGTAAGAGGGAGGAGGAATGGAGGGTAGGAGGTGCAGATTTAATGAAAGGAGGAGGTAACCACGAGGAAGTAAAAGACGAAACATTTCGAATTTAAGCAATGGAAGGAGGAGGTTGAGTGAAGTCGAGAGAGAGACAGACACACGTTTACGTGTGAGAAATATACACATACACACGTTAGGTTTGCTTTTAAAAGAGAGGAGGTACTCGTGTATGCGTGAAAATAAAAATTTAACGTTTAAGAAGGTTCTGTTTATTGTTGTATGTAAAAATAAAAAGATTGATACGGCATATAAAAAATAAACTCCATATGAGCGGCCCTTTTTAACAATTATAGACTCTTTACGTAATAATTACTCAACTGTTTTAGTTAAAAAGTTGGAGACTGAGAAATTCTTCTAAAATACAAATTAAGTTTTTAAATGATTACGTACTCAAAGAAATAGGGTGGCTCGTTTATTTTATTAAAAAAAAAAAAAGAATGATTCTTACTTAATTTTGAAAAAAAAGTATCCTGAGTCGAGTGTATACTTGTGTCCATATTTGCAAACCTATTGTTGAAAAATGAATTATTTTGTTAATTTTTCTGATCCTAAAGCAGGTAAATACATTGTGGGTGGGAAATCGCTTGTTTAGTATTTATCAACTGAAACACCCGCTCGGGTAAAAACACACTACTACACACACATATCGTGTACCCTCCCTTGTGTTGTTATCAAACGCACGCCTTTTCTTATCAGGCTCTCGTAATCAATCACTCAACAAACTCAATTGCTTATTGTTCATCTTTTCTTTTTTTCTTTTTTCCTGTCTGAGAAAATTTTAAGATTTGTCGTAGAAGCCTAATGGACGGACTAAAATTGGGTGGGAGGTTTTTTTTGTTTTTGTTTTCAAATTCATTTTCTTCCGATAAGGTACAAAAAAGCTGCTTTTTTAAAGCAGCTCTATTTTATTTTTAAAAATAGCTTTTTTTAATAGGCGAAGATGCGTTATGCGAATAAACGTAGAGAATAAAAAAGAAGATACAAAATAAAAATTATAATAATACCAACAGGGATTTATTAGTAGTAGTAGTAGTTAGCTTGGCACCGACACAATTGTGAATTGATATATGAGACAGATAAAGAATATTTATATTTAGGAAGATAGATTTAGACAGGCAATAATTGTGAATAGAAAATCAGCCTAGAAGTATTAAGATACAGAGAAAATGATCTGAGAAATATAGAATCGATAAAGTGAACGAGAAGATTCGAAATCTAGTGAGTATTTGAAAGAAAGAAAGAGTCGGCGAAAAAGACTCATTATAAATATCCCCTTTCTTGTAGTGACATTCACGGTCAACCATTCATAAATTCTATCTTGCAAAAGGCGACCTTTTCAGTTACTACTGTGCTTCTTCTGCACGTCGTGAGAAGAAAGAACAATTTTTTACTTTCTGCGAATTTTTTTTCTACTTCCTAACTTCCACATTTTCTAACCATTCTGTTTTTATTTTTTAAATCACAGGAACTAAATTTAATTTTTACAATTCGTTACGCATTTCTAATTTTAAAGACAAAAAAAGAGTTTAAAAGAGAGTATTTTTTTATAACACATGGCTTTGTTGAAATAAGAAAAGCAAAAAATTTACAATCAAACAACCGCTTGAGTTGAGAGTTGTTGAGACTATGTTTCCGTTTTATTCGCTAGGTATGTAATAAATAAAAATAATAACTAGAATAAAAATGAAATATTGACCAAAAAGAGAATTTTACTTACTCTTCTCTCCAAAGGTCAAAAAAGAATCTAATTGTGTTAAGTGTAAGTAATTTATGTCTAAATCTAAAATGAATTGAATTGAAACTAATTTCACCAAGAAATTAAAACGGTACTGATCTACTGTGCTACACCCACCTTTGTAGAGAGATAACCTTATCCTAGTTTGGTACAAGGTCACTATTATGCAAAAAACTAAGAAGGGAATGAGTTCAGTTTGCTAGTTCTACAGCAGGGGCAAATACATCGCAGCAATTATAGACGCCTATCGTAGAACGGTAGTTCATAGCAGCAACCTAGTCCCACTGACCATTGTTTAAGTAAGTGCAAATTTGATCCTCAGTGACTGAGTGCTCAACAATTATGATCAGCTTAAGAAGGTATATGCTTAAAATTTTAAAAGATCTTAATGAATGTTTGTTCTTTTTCAGTATGTTTGAAAAATATTACGATGACCTTCCTTTGAGTAGTAATACTGCTATTTTCGTTTTAGTCTTGAATAATTTGAGCCAAATTTCTACTGGTGCCGAATTTTGGGTCCAGGTAAATGCCACTTTTCTGATATACCCTTTCTTTATCGGATTCTCATTCTGTTTTGTGTCGTATTTTGGAACAAAAACAATTTTTCTTATGTTATTTTATTTATTGATTCTTAAAGAAATACCATTTTCAGAAGACATCTATAAAAAAATAAATCGACGTGAAAAGGAACAAAAAGATTTTTTTAAAAGAACTAAAACATGGGGGGGGGATTAAGAATTTTATGAAAGAAAAACGCAAAGAGGAAATCAAAGAAGTCTGATATTTGCACACACGCTGAGTATGCGAACGAACACATGGATGCTCAATAGAGAACAGAAGAAAAGGCAACTTTCATTCATTCACCCATTCATCAAAAGTTGAAGTAGAATAAAAAAAAAAAGAGAAAGAGAGGGGAAAATGGAGGGAGAGGAGAAAGAACTAGAGTCGGGTAAAGGACGGAATACAACGGAATAAGAAAGAGCAAAGAATATATAAATGAAAATAAATAATTAAATAATAATAATAAAAAAAAACAGTGAAAAAGGTGGAGGTCTTAATAAAATGGGAAAGAAATAGAAAAGATGAAATTGAAATTGTAAAAAAGGTTAAAGAAATAAATTCAGTTTACATTGATGAAGAAAACAAGGAAGAGACAAAAAAAACCTAAGAGAGAAAAACGGTAAAAAAAACAAAGGGAGCCAAAAGAGAGAAATATAAAGAAAAGTAAAAAGGAATAATAGAAAAGAAAGAGGAGAAAGAAAGATTAAGAAAACAATGGAATACTTTTTGTATTTGTAGCCAATAAGAAATTGTAGGGATTGAGTTGTAGTTTTCATTTTTAAACCCCCTTCATCTTGGCTGACTCATCGAATGACAGACTGCAAGAGAGAAAATGAAATTAATTGGGCGGAGGGTTATTTCTGTTCGGAAACAAAATAAAGCTGTTTCCATCTTCCAATTTACATTAAGTTTAACGGTTTTTTATCAATGAAACTTAAGTGTTGCTAACTTAGAGTGCATTTTGAAAATATTGCATATTTACTTTTAAAAAATGCTATTTTTTAATTATAAGTTTTTATTTTATTTAAAATAGTAAACTTTCCTTTTCTTTTTTGCAGAGTGGGGAGATTTTCTTTTGCTTTTTCTTAATACCGCTTTTCTTTTCCAAATGCTCGATTTTCAAAGTGATATTTTGATACCCGGAAACCTCACAGAATAAATTTATTATTTAAATGACTTCTTTTTTTTTTATATATATATCCGAATTTAAAAATGTATCACCGCCCACACACAAAGGAAGTCTCTCGTGGACTTTTTGCTTATGAGAAATGAGGCTCGTCGTGGACTTGAGGTGGAAAAAATTGTTAAAAAATCTTATGCTTACCTACTTAAAAATTTAAGGAATTTAGTGTACGTTCTTATCAGCTGAGCCACGACATCGATCCATGAAATCGTGACTCGATTGTTAAGTTGTAAAATAAGTCGCCAATCTTCTTTCTTTTATTTGAAACCCACTTAAATGTTTTCTAACCCACACTTATAGGTAGCCATTATCAGCATGTATGTAATTAATTGTATGCAATAAAATATAAAACATAAGTTTTTTGTTTGTATTATTTTCTCGCCTTTATTTCTTTAAAAAAAAGGCGATACGAATTTAATTTAACACATGTCGCCTCATATGGGCGTAAAAAAAAACAAAACATTGTTTCATTCATTATTATTACATAGACATTCATTTTATTTAATTTAGTATTTACGTTAGACTTCTTTTCTTTTTTTTCTTTTTTAAATCGACAAAGTGTAGAAAAATTAACAAAGAAAACCTATCCATCCAAACAGGAAAGAAGTAGGCTTGGGATGTAGTGTCCCCTTAAGTGAGGCCCGGCCTACCATAAATGGTAAGGTACGGGAATCTGGTTGAGTCATACCGTTTTTGAGAAAGAAGAGGTTAGGTTGCAGCAAAATCCCTTTCTCGCCGGTTATGGGTTAGCCGACTGTCCCTATTCCCTGGAAAAAAAAAAAGATCTCCCCTCACACACGCAAAAAAAAAAAAAAAAAAACCCTCTGAAACGAAACCCTTTTTCTGATTTAAGCAAATAATATAGACATTCATAGCGGCGTTGGTAATCACTAATCAGTCACATAAACTTTCAATAATTGTTAAATTTTGAAACAATATATTTGTAAAACAAAATTTTCTGTGTAAACGTTGAGTTGTATTCATGCGGATCTGACTTTTCATAAACATTCTTATTTTTTTTATTCGTATGTCTGCAAGAAGAGAAAGTTCATATATTTTAAAATTTTAATAAATGAGACAGTGTTGCCGGCGAGACTTTTGATCTGTTACTGCTTAGCTAGACTTTTGGAGGTAAAGGGAGTTGCTTGGCGTAGATTTGTGAAGATGAACTGGTATTTTGAGTTGACTGACAGACAACCTGTTGCAAAGTCTTATATTTATGTTTTCTGAAGATACAAAATTCAACGTTTTTGAATTGACTCAAACCAATAGCCACTAGTTGAAAATACTCATTTTAAACATATCGTATACTACCAGACCCAGGATTAACCAAAACAATAATCTACTAGATTATGTGTCTGTAATGGATTATTAAAGCATTGATTAAACCTATTTGATTTCCTGGCAGTTGTATGTTCAATCCCTGCGTCTGGTAGTGCTTAAAATCACAGTGGTTTAGTGGTAGAAGCAGACAAGTGACAGAAAGGTGAATAAAATTGATGATAAAATTTTCTTTAAGCAGCAAAAGCTGAATAAAAACAATATGGATTGAATAAAAGGTTTGGTTAAAAATTCCAAGAATATTACTGGTCATAATGGCATATATCTGAAGAAGGCTGGAGCATAAAATGGCCAAGCATACCAGCGAGGCATTTAAAAAAGATACTTAAAGAAAGTTAATTTAAAACTGGTGCTAAAACATTACTAAAAATAAATTTAATTATTTAAAAATCAGTTAAACAACTTATTTGCAGATGTTGCTTAGAGAATTATTAAAAGGTTTATTGAAGAATTACCTTTAAAATTATTTTTAAAAAATCTATCATGAAATTACTTTAAAATAATTGCAAAAAATCCTTTTTGTAATTATTTCCAAAAATTACTTGAAAAATTAACTATGACAAATTTACTTAAAAAATTATCTTTTAAAAATACTTTGAAAAATTATTCAAATTATTTTAACTTACTCCAAATTTTTAAAAATATTTCTTTTAAATGATTATTTTTGGAAATTACTTTAAAAGTATTGAAACTATAAAATTATTTTTAAGTAATTTTTTAAATTTATCTGTTAAAGTATGCTAATTTTTATTAGCATACTTTTTTTGGAATATAAAACTATAAAATTAAAAATGTCATTAATTGCTTAAAAATAATATGCAAGTGAAAAATGCTAAATTAATTTTAAAAATATATTTTTAAATAGTTTTTATTTGAAAAAACCTTTTCTTAATTATTTAAAAAATATTTTTAAAATGAAAAAAGGGTTTTTAAAAATAAAAAGTAATTTTTTAAATTTATTTGTTTAAAAATTAGCATATTTTTTTGGAATATAAGACAAACTTGGTTCACTGTGTCATGCTAGACAATTTTATTCAACATAGTCTATCTTGCATATTTATAAGTCTACCATTCATTCTTGCTTTAAGTATTTCTGCCACATATGGTCTGGTGCTCTTGATTTATAGTTAGAGATTCGAGATAAAATCCAGAGAATAATCTGCAATTTATTTTGCATATATATATATATATATATATATATATATATATGTGTGTGTGTGTGTGTGCACATTAAATATATACACTTCAGGATAATGTCTCCTGTGGTGAATTACAATTTATTTAATGTGGGCTGTTTATTTTGTATAATAATACCTTCTAGAGTTTTGTGCATATATACAAAAAAAAGTATTACGTTATTTTTGGTGCAGACTCTGTCACAATAACTGTTACCCATTACGTCACTGTAGACCATTTCAAACTTTCAGCTTTCCAATGAATACCAGAATGTAGAGAAAGGAATTCTGTCTACCACACAGACACCACATTGGTTCTGCAAAATGACTGAGATGGTTGAAAGTACTTGAACAAATCAACAACACAAACATGAAATTTGGATAGTTTATCGACAATTTCAATCCCAATATGCTACACCTTACTGAAAAATTGGAAAAAAATACAATGAAAAATTAAACAGACAGATCTTGTCATTTCTTTTTAACCAGATTGTTTGGATAAATACTTGCTGCCTAAATATACCTTATATATATGTGTGTGTGTGTGTGTGTATTTAGGCAGTATATCTTTATTCAAGCATGTTTGGTTGAACAATCTAGACATTTTATGTCAATTTTTATTTTAATCCTCTCAAATTCACAGATCAATTTCTTAGTGCTGTTATTAAACTGATTAAGAAAGACATCATAATTTTGGTTATTTATTTTATTTTCCCAAGTACTTTCACTCTCATCCAAGATCATCTTCAAGGCTGAATTGCTAAGACAAAAAAATTAATGTTATTGATAGTTGTGAATTTTTTTGTAAATGCGCATGAAACACGCTCTATTAGAGTCAATTTAAAAATGAACTGTTAAGAATATCTAAGGGAGGTAACTTAATTTATGTTTTTATTTACTTTGATTTTACAAATGTCCTCCTAATT
>OZ010599.1:92472601-92550101 GCA_963932145.1 Acanthosepion lycidas | reverse complement strand
ACTTTAAATCAGCTAATATTCCTCAAATAAAGTTTCAGAAAAGTATATTTTATTTTTGAAGGATTTTTTAATAAAGTGAATTTCATTGTGAGCAAAAGAAAAAAAATCTCCTTCCAGTCAATTTAAATTACTTTTTGAAATACAGCAAAGTATTTTGATTATTGGAAATATTAAATTTAATCTATTAGGTTGGTGCAAACATAATGACGTTTTTTGACGTATTTTTTAACGTAAAAAACGTCATTATTTTTGCACCAACCTAATAGCTTGAAATTAAAATTATTAGGTTGGTGCAAAAATAATGTCGTTTTCTCACACAGTAACATATTTGAGAAAACGACATTATTTTTGCACCAACCTAATAATATAAAAGCTTTAAGAAAGGTTTTTTTCATTTTTCAAAATTCATTTTAAACGTTAAGTATCATCATAAAGTTTTATTTAAATCAAACAACAAGATTTGTTCCTTTAATTTTTTTTATATTTTTCCTGTTTCCATATAAGTTGTCATATATCTGGATAAAAATTATAGAAAAACTGTCCAAAATCAATAATGTTTTTGTTTGGGGACTTTCAAACAGTTCTCGTCATTATAAGATAATGTTAATTTTCTCAGTGTCACAGAGAACATTTTTATTATCTTCATTTTGGCATTTTTAGGCAGGCTACATTTCACTTTTAAATATACGTCATGTGTAGAATGGTTTGTAGCTATATATAAGGGTTGGCTATTCTTTTTAAATTAAAAAAAGAATCAGTCCGAATTTTCTAAATTCCTTTGATTCTGTTGTTAATCTTTCCTGTAACTAACTTACAAAACCGCAAAAGGAGTTTCTTAAAATCTAGGACCAAAATGCCATCTACACCTCACTTGTGACAGTGACATAAAAAATGGCAAACATTGATTGAAACTCTATGCCAAGAAATCCTACAGGCAGATAAACACTTCTCAACTTTCCCTGGATGATAAACCTTGCTTAAGACAGAAAGTACAAAAAACAGATATAACTACATTTTGATTGAATGCCAAAACTTTCCTAAAAAAATGAAAGAAAGAAAAATTTACTATTCAATGAAAACCTCACACCCTGATCACCACCAGAAATTTTTTTTTAATCATTTCACTCGAAACAAGGCAGTAAAGCCACTAAGATGCAAGGTGTTACTGAGTGTGAAAGGATAAGAAAAAAAAAACATTATTAAGGAGTGAGAACAATAGAAGAAGAGTAAACAAGAAGACAAAAGATAATGATTGACATTGCATTTGAATTTTTGATGAGCAAATTTGATTAGAAATTGTGGACCCAAAAGAAACTTCTACAAGCAAGAAATGTAAGAAAAGAAACTGTTAGCCTAGAACTTACAGTTACATCGAACGAATTCAACTGTAAATTGATGAGACCATGTTGCCAATTTAGTGCTGCACGAAAATTTATATAGTCCCGGTACCACAGTGGAGAGTTCATCCAAACAATTACCATGAAAGTATTTATAAAAAAGGCAGAGGGAAGCAACTTTACGGTGGTGGGAAAGTGACTGAAGCCAAAATGCAAGGTCAGGACTAATAATATTACAGATTCTTCTTTGGATTTTATCAAGAATCTCTAAATATATAACAATATTTAATTTGTTAATAACTAAAGCTAAATGAAAAGAAAATGGAATAGTGGTTGGCATCAATAAGAAAATTTCAAAGTCATGACCGCACATGGTGAATACAGATATATAGGTTGTATAAAATAAAAATATTATTAAAAATAAAATTAATGATGATGAAGCATTGTCTGGGACAGAGTTATGCCCCTTTTTGTTATCTTACTAATGTTGTATTAAGAGTAGGGATAAGAGAAGGAAAACTCTGATTTTAAAATTCCACTGCTTTGCAGCCACACCCAATCAAGCGAAAGGTTTCAGGAGTAAACCCTGAGGACAAATCTGGAGTCAGAGTCCCTAAGACAGGCTGATGTTATGTTCAACTTCATTCTGGCAACACCTGCGACAATGCCGGTGCCAAGCTGTATTGGAGTCTACCTTTCTCTTGGACAACATTGGTGGAGGGGAGAGGGAAGCTGCTGCATGAGCAACTGCCAATCTCTTATAACACCCTGCTCTGACATGCACCCTGGAGAGGACACTCCAGTGTTGCCTTACCGTAATGTCAAAACACAGGAAGCAATAGTCTATTGATGGGATGATTCTAAATGTCCTTCTGTATGGGGAACTGGTCACTGGCAAGAGGGTGATCTTATTTTCACTTCAAGGATGTCTACAAAAGGATCATGAGGGCAATGGACATTGAAAGGTCTGAAGCTGTCACCAACGATCACTCAAGCTGGGGACATGATTTACACTTAGGACTGGAATGAGCAGAGAAGAGATGGAGGCTTGTCACTGGGTAGAATTGTGCTTGAAAGGAAGAAAACAGCACAGTAACATAAGGAGAGAGTGTCTTCACATGCATTTGTTACAAGTGAGGCTGTCACTTGTGTGTGGGCCTGTACAGTCATAACAGATGCTGCACCACCATCAGCAGCTGAGGAAGAACTCCTTGGATTTTTGAGACAAATAGATTGTCACAAACACAAGAATAGGAATAAAGATATAGACATTATTATTGCTGCTGCAGAACAGAATGAGGACCCATTATTAAACTTAAATTGTTAGATTTATCTCATATCCAAGAATTTCTTCTTTGATGATCATTTTCTTTATGGTGATGAACACTAAGTAGACCAAATCTTGCATGGAAGCACCAATGGTATTGACTGCATGTTTGTGGAGGATGTGGTTGATTTTTTTTTTGAGACTTTATCTCTTGTCATTTGACTTTTTCCTATTGTCCTCTGGTGCTTGAATTTTTTGGGTCCTAGTGGGACACCACCAGTTGGTACAGTCTATGGCTTGAGTTTCAAACAATTTAGGTTCAAATCAAGTGGCTTTCAGTGTTGTTTTGAGTTGATCCTTGTATCATTGAAGAGGGAAACACTGTGTTTTTTTCTCTGAAGTGAGCTCGTTGAATAAGACTTGCCATGGAAATCTTGACTCTTCCATTCTTGCTACATGTTCTGACCATTGAAGAGTGTTTCATGATCGATGAGTCAATGCTTTGACTGTTGACTATTTCCAGGACTTTGTCATTGGTCACATAGCATTCCCAATTGATGTTCAAGACTGAACAAAGATTTTGCTGGTGAAAGCATTTTAAGTTTTTGGATTTTGGACAATATAGAGTCCAGATTTCAAAGCCACATAGCAAAGGTGAAATGACAACAGAATTATAGACCAAAATTTTTGTTAAGTTCAGATCTTTGTTGTTGAAGATGTGTTTGATTATCTTTCCAAATGTCTGATGTGCAGCTCTAATTCTGTGTTCCACATCCTTTTCTGAGGTACACTTGTTTGATAAAAGGTTGTCGAGATATGAAAATGCTCTACTTATTCAAGAGGTGTATCAGAGATGATAATATCAAAATTTGGTTAGATGGTATTTGGGGTTGGTTATGCAAGGATCTTAGTTTTCTTATTATGCATATATAATCTGAATAAAAATAATTAAATGACTTGAAATGATAAACATGTCATGATAAAACATATACAGTACTCCTTACTTTCTGTCTATATTTCTAAGATGAGGTATTGTAATTACTTACACTATTTACATTTTTTGGAATATCGTCCTCATCTTTGTTGCCATATTCACAACATTTAGCCTGTTGTATACTTTGGCCTTCATCAGGTGATTGGAATTTGGAATTGAACGCTTTATTTTGTCCACTGGAGTAGATTGTTCTAGTTTCATGTGTTATGCCTCTTCCGGATGTTTCAGTTATCTCCCTTCAACAACTCTCCAAGTTCACCACTGCACTAGGCAGGTCTTGAAATCACAACTAATTGGGTCAAGCCACTGGATCCAATCAACATTTTTATCCATTTTGGGTCAAGTCTCAGTGACTTGACACAAAGAGTTGTCAAGTCAGTATCTGGTTACTGCAGTGGTGAACAAAAACTTGGAGTGTTGAATCAAAGGGTGATAACTTAGACATCCAGAAGAGGCATGGCACGTGGAAATAGAATAATATTCCCCGGTGAACGGAATAAAGGTTTCGGTCCGAAATTCCAATCACCTGTAAAAGGCCGGAGCATTCAATGGCCATAACATTGTGAATATGTCAACAAAGATGAGGACAACAGTCTAAATAATGTAAATAGTGTAAATACTCCTCACTTAATGACCATTAGTGACTGAGTGGCTAAATGAACTAGTTTTTAAGTTAGAAGTTGTACCTGATTACTATTTCAGGTATACTACACTTTTAATGTCAACCAGCTTCAGATAGATTAAATGTCACTTTAGCAATATTTGTAACATTTCTAATGTATTCCTCATGGATTGGACCCTGAACTACTATCAGTCAAAATAAATAGATGTCCCCTTGGGGAGGCTCCATGACTTGAATGACTATTGTGCTTTAAAACTCACCCCAGACTTCAAATGGAACTCATACATATGATGCATCACTAAAGTAAAAATGGTCATTTCTCTGTACCGCTTCAGTAAGTATCTGACTCCTCATGCTATACACTACATTTACAAGAGCCAGATCAGGCCTCAAATCGACCACTGCTTTCATATTTGGGCAGGAGCTGCCCAGTTCTCACTTTCCATTCTTAATAGAGTTCAAAAGTGTTTTCATGTTTTTGTGGGTGACAAATTATTTTCCACCCAGCAACCCATCTATCATAGATGAGATGTAGCAAATCTCTCACTGCTCTACCTCTACTTCTGTGGAAAGTGCTCAGATGAATTACATTCTTTAGTTCCACCAGTTTTAGCTTCCACAGCTAGGACCTGCCATGTTACTCACATTGTAGTAAACCACCCACATTCTCTCCATATTCCAGTGGTGAGAAGTAAGTTCCACTCAAGCAGCTTCTTCCTACAAACCACTGCTCTGTGGAATCAACTCCCAAGAGGATATTTCCCCAATCACTACAATCTTAACCTGTGCAAGTCTACAGCTATTATCTTCACCTATTTACATAAACTGTGCCTCTTTGTAACATTCTACTTTGAGTGACCCCTAGGCCTTGTACAGGGTGAACTTCACTGTAAAAAAAAAATTTCTAAATGTTTATACAGTAGAGTCAGATACTGGACAGTAAACGTAATGAATAAAGTTGAAATTCAACTCTGTATTCTGTATATTCCTTCAGTTTGCATACAAGTAAATGCTGTGCAAGCAAATTTTTATTTTTCACCTTATTCATTTTGTTGCAGTATGCACATTGGAGGCACCAAAATGTTGTAGTATGTGCATGATGTGGTCACCAAACTGTTGCAAGCACTAATTCAGTTTATTTTTGTTGACTTTTTTTTAATCATTTCACCCAAAGCAAGGTAGGAATGCCACTAGTACGCAGGAGTTTATAGAGAGTGAAGATGAGGTATAGTGGAGACTGAGCAAAGGATAAAAGCTGAACAGGGTTCAAGAAGATAGAAGATGGCAATTGATGTTACATGTAATTATCAGGGAAGCAAGGAAACTTTGGAGTAATGGATAGTGTCTCGAATTGAGAAATCGGAGAACCAGGTTCGAATTCTAGTCAGATCCATTACATTCACTTACATGCTAATACCCTTGGAAAAGGTATAAATCCTCTTCTTCTCCCACAGCTATGGAGACTGGGTTCTATAGCCTTGGCTGGCAACTGGTCTACCACACAAAGTAATAGCAACCTACCGCGGGAAAAAATCTGCCTCGTCAGCCATGTATCAAAAGATACATGATTGTCTAAGCATGTATAACTGACTGAAGGAAACAGAAGTGAGTTCCACAGGCGGAAAGTGCACAAAAAGAAACTGTTGGAGTAGAAGGGATGGCTGCAGTTAGCTATTTCAACAGTAAAAGGGTGGGACCTAGATGCCTATCTATTAGCATGCTTAAACACACATAGTCTGGGCACCAGGGAAAAAAGCTTGTCAGCAGTAGACTAAAATTTAGTTAGACTAACAGTATTTTGCACATATAAATGACAGGCCTAAGGAAATGGAAGACAATTGCAAAAAGGAGATATTTTATGTTTTTGTTTTTATATAACTAAGTAAAAAGAGAGGAAATACACAGTAGGCATGCAAAAGAAAGAAGATATTAAAAATTAGGAATTATGTTGGTGATTGATGAACATGCGTGTGTGAAAGTTTAGTCACTAAGGGGAAAGATATCCCCATGCTTGGGAATAAGGTTTCCAGTAGTGTTGTCACACAAACATGTCATGAGGGAAAAAGAGAAAAAGAGAGGAAGTGTCCTGTTTTTTTTATAGGTACTTACAGCGCCCTCCAGTGGCATCTTGTTGAAACTGGTAAAGCTATGTGAGGATAACCCACAATTTTTATTAACTTTGGAGAAATAGAAAACACTTTCATAGAAATTGTTCAGATGAGCTCTTCACTATGGTACCTAGAGTTTTTGAATTTAAGTGCAGTACTAGACTGGTGTCAAGATCTCATCAATTTACTGTTGAGCTGGCTAGATGTAGCTGTAAGTTCTATGCTAACAGTTTCTTTTCTCGCACTTCTCGCTTGTGCAACTCCCTTCCAGCTCCCTGCTTTCCAGCCAACTTTAATCTGCAAAAGTTTAAATGCATTGTCAATTGCTATCTACTGTTCTCCTAATTACTTTTTCCTCTTCTTGTTCATTAGTAATGTTTCTGTTCATAATTTTTCCACACCCAGTAACCTCTTTGTGTTTTAGTGGCTTTACTGCCTTGTTTAGGGTGAAATCAATTAAAAATAAAACACAATTGCAATCAAAGTTTTCATACTGTGTACAATGCCAACTGGTTGGATTTATTTATCTATTTTATGAGATTTTTTGATTGGTCATAAGTCTGGTTGTCACTAAACAGCAATGTTGTTAAATAAAGACAGAATGTTGTCAGTATTAAAATACAAACGTCATTGTTTTTTCTGCTACTCTCAGACTTATCAGAAGTGTTACCATACTTGGTGTAACAGCAAAATTGTCCAATTGTTAGATTAAGCTCTGAACTGTTGTATCTTAGAAATGATGAAAGATATCTTACTGGAATTCTCCAAGGTTTTTACAACACCATTGGACTCGACTTTGAGCAATAAGAATTTTATAAGTACTCTCTAAGCTTAACAGAAGTATCGTGATGAATTCGTAATTCATAAATGATAATGACGTTTATCATTAATTAATCATAGCAAGGATCAGAAGCTCATGAAGTATTGAAATAAAATTCAAATATATATATATATATATATATTTTATTCCAGGATCATTTTCCAACTTATTCAAGATGATCTTCTCCCTCTCTAACCTTCTAACTTTCTGTCTTGAAATGGTGTCAAGATAGCTAGGTATCTTATCTGAAAACCTGGAAAAAAGAAACTAAATTAGTTTAGCAATTTTTTAGATATTAAATATTTTGTGGGGTGGACAATTATGCTGTTATACCAGGTATATGAAAAGATGCTTATAAATTCAATGTCCAATGATGGTCATCATCATTAGTCGCATGACCAGGTGTGGTTGTGGGGGTTGCTGCACACCTGAGCAATTGACTAGTTCCCTTGACATAGCTGTTGGCTTTGGTTTTCCTCTGCACAGTGATACCATGTCATCACCGCACTGGTGGCATACATAGCTATGGAGCTCAGTCTCTGCTAGATGGATGTTGGCTCTGCAAGGCATTGGTTTTAATCCTGGTGGGTGTCTAACTACACTCCTCACCAGAAAAATTCAGTTAGGGAACTGGTTTAGTCACTGATTCCCTGACCATGCCCAACTAAGAAAACCTTTAAAAAATATGTTGCTTGATCAGAATTTGGGAAGTGAGTCAGGTCAAGAACTTTTCAGCACCCTCTCATATATCATTGTATTTTTTTTTTAAATTCATCCCAAGGTATGGGATGATGTTACTAAGATGTAATGGAATACTGGAAGTGAAAGGGAAGAAAAAGACTTAAGAAGGAACCAGAAATCCAATTCTAATCAGGAAACAAGGGTAAGCTTCTATTATTGTTCAAAAGATTGAAGAGAAGTGTGAACCGGACACTAGGTAAATCTATCTACTTCTATTGAGGGGGAAAGAAGTAAATAATAGGAAATAAAATTTCAGAGTTTAAGTGGAGATGTTAGAAGTATAGAGTTGAAGTAGACTTTAGAAGTGACTGGAAACCCAATCCTAAACAGGAAACAAGGGATCTTGCAAAAGATGCCCTCCAGAAATGAAACTAAGCAAAGGATTAAAAAAGGAAACTATTCCTAGAAACAAAGAAAAGAGTGCTAGACTTCTATGTAACATCTAATGTCCTATATGGCAGAAAATGCTGGACAGATAAAGAAGAAACTTGATGCAACAAAGATGTAGTTCTGCTGATGAATGTTGAGAATCTCAAAGACAGATCATGTGAGCAATGAGGAAGTTTTAAGTAAGACAAGAACTGCAAGTCAACTGATATTTAGAATCAGAAAGAGAAAGTTAAAATTTATGGAATACATAATGAGGAAAGAGGTCTTAGAGAATTTAACACTCACAGCGTATACAGAAGGCGAGACAAGAAGAGGGTAATGGTAAGAAAACTACTTGAGTTTGTGTGAATGAATGGCACAAGATGAACAAAGTAAAGGGTGAAAAGTTACTTTGAGCAGCCAAAGACAGGAAGATATGGAGAGTCATGATCAACTACTTAATGAATTTGTATGAATAGATGGCACAAAATGAAGAGACAGATGGTAAAGGTCAAAAGTCAAAATATTATTCCTTAATGGTATTTATGTGGGTAAGTGGGGTCCTCAATGGTTGCATGTCCTCTCCATGCATCCTGTGATGAGAAAAGGTTATTGCATTGCCTTGACTGTTAACTATTCTATTAAAGATGACTGGCAATAGGACAAATACTGAGAAGGTTATTGTTTGGTTTTGTTGGACTAGTATGGTCTCCTTTAATAGTATTTATGTGGGCAAGAGGGGTCCTCAATGGTTGCATGTTCTCTTCATGCATCCTGTGACGAGAAGAGGTTGTTGTGTTGACTTGGCTGTTAACCCTTTCTTCTTCTTATTAAAGATGACTAGTAACAAGACAAGATACTGACGATTATTCTGATGGAGGACACTTGATGGACTACTATGTCAATATCTCATTGATAGGGTAGTGGGAGTTTTGTTCAGGGTCCTGTCTCTTCTCTATATAGGAAATAGGACTGAGAAGCAGGTAAAATGCTCTAGTTGGACTGAGAATTAATTGTTGAGATGACTAGTGATAGGACAGGGTATGACAAGAGTCTGAATTGTTTTTTTCTAAAGGCAGAAGGAT
Source organism: Acanthosepion lycidas (assembly GCA_963932145.1). NCBI lineage: Eukaryota > Metazoa > Mollusca > Cephalopoda > Sepiida > Sepiidae > Acanthosepion > Acanthosepion lycidas. Next base: position 92,540,758 of record OZ010599.1, on the reverse strand, counting down.
AAAATATTAAATATGAACCGTTGGCCAAAATTCAATGGTTTTCCAATCCTGTTTTTCTCATTGATAATCCTTTTTCCATCATCTCACCTTTCTTGTTAATATATCTTTTTCACCAAACTCAGATGCTGTACTTCTTAGTTGAAGAGCTCTAGGAATCTGCTCCAGGTGGAAATATTCTCAAGAAACAAGCCCCTGGTGCTGCTGAAGATGATAACTCCCTTTTGTTGAGAGCAGTAAACAATCTGGTGGCTAATCATCTCCAGAAGAATGAATATGAATATATGATAAGAATATTCATTGTTGTTAGTGGCACATGTTCAACAATAGAAACGCATTTTTTGTTATACAAATCAACTTTTGATTTCTTGAGTTTCTGCCTTTATTTTTTCCCATAACTAAAAAACATTTACCTGATAAAAATCTGTTCTTCTACTCTGCTCTTTGCCATTAATCCTTTTGCTGCACATTTTTACAGCTTCAAATGTGTAATTTATATTCAGCTATGAGTTTCATCAGAATAAAGAAAGATTATTCCCTTTCTAGAAACAAAACTAAAAGACTGTTGCAAGAGAGAAAAAGTTATCTCCAATTCCACAAAAATAATAAAAATTAATTATAAATATTCACAAGAATAGAAAACTGATGAGACCTACATGAGACATTGTTAGGTGGGAACTTCAATCTCTCTCTTTTGCTCCTGGAAGTTAAGGTATCAAGATGTATGCATTTCAGGCTTGTGACAAACTAAACAGATAAGTAGAAAATTTCATATTGTTTTTGGTACATAGTCTTTTGAAAGTAGACACATGCTAACTTTGTATTAAGAATTTCAAATATATATATATATACAGTAGCAGCCATAATATAAGGAACAAAAACAACAAAGACATAAATATGTGTATTACTTAAAAAGTAATGCATGATTAGCAATGAAATTTTTAACAAATAAAGATTAGGGTGTAATGCATAAATATTATACAAAGTTACAAAAATTTAAATAATAGTTTTTTTTCAAATAAAGATTAACTGGAACAAAGTAAATAAGCTACTGGACAAAAGTTAAGGAATGATCTTGTTAATACTTGATTGTGAACAAAATATCAACAAAATTTAATATTTGGTAAACATCCTTTTATTTTCAATGACTTCTCTGCATCATCAACCACATGATCTAATTAATTTCTTGCAAAAATCAGCAGTAATTCTCTCCCATTCATCTTTCAATAACTCCCATAGGTGATCCTGGTTTTTCGGGTTTCTTTTCTGAGCCCTTTCTCCAGTTATCTTCCAAACATTTTCAATTGGATTCAGGTCAGGGCTCAAGCGATCCCTTCTTCTTCAAATAAAGTCAAAACCTTCTGAGCCTTGTGGCAAGGTGCATTGTCCTGCATGAAAATAGGAGATTCATAAAGATTATGGTGTAATCTTGGTACCACATGCTGCTGAAGAAGCCTTTTGTAAATCTCAGCATTGATATTGCCATATACGTGGATGATAGGGCCAACTCCTGCAGATGAAATCATTCCTCACACCATCACACTGCCGCCACCAAACTTAACGGTTTTCTTGACAAGTAGAGAAGACAGTTTTTCACCTATTCTACGGTGTACGTAAGTTTTGCCCTCAGAACCAAATATAGTAAACTTGGACTCGTCAATGAAATGAACTGTATCCCATTGTGCATCAGGCCAAACAACATGTTCTCTCGCATACTCCAGGCGTGCCCTTTGGTTTCGCTTTGAAATGAGAGGCTTCAAAGCTGGAATACGGGCATGAAATCCTGCATATTTTAACCTGTGAGCAACCGTTTTCCTTGAGATCTTATCTGTCTCTTCATTAAATTTACGGGCAATTGATGTAGCAGTTTCAAAATTGATTTTTGTAGATATTCTAACAATTCTTCGATCTCTTTGCGATGTTTTTGGAGGTCTGCTGGTTTTTGGTTTTGCATCTAACATTTTATTGGTTTTATACCTGCTAATTACAGGATGAACGACACTTTTAGACCTATGAACAATATCAGAAATTTCTGAAATTGACTTTTTTTCTTGATAGTTAGCGATAATGAGTTTTTTTTCTTCAAAAGAGAGCATATTGCATGTAGATTTTGCCATATTGCTTAAAAATAAAGTCCTAATGATAAATGAACTTTTACTTATTAATTGAAAGTTTATGCAAATTATTAACATCATTCCTTAACTTTTGTCCAGTAGCTTATTTCTTTTGTTCCATTTAATCTTTATTTTAAAAAAAACTATTATGTAAATTTTTGTAACTTTGTATAATATTTATGCATTACACCCTAATCTTTATTTGGTAATAATTTCATTGCTAATCATGCATTACTTTTTAAGTAATACACATATTTATGTCTTTGTTGTTTCCGTTCCTTATATTATGGCCTCTACTCTATATATCCATGCACAACAAGAGTATGAATGGGCAAGCAATAGAGAGTTGAGCCAAATTCAAAAATAATTCTAATCTCTATCTATAAAAGGCAGGATGTGTGTGTGTGTGTGTGTGTGTGTGTGTGTGTGTGACAAATGCACGGCTGCAATTTTTGATGGATTTGCACCAAAATTTACATGCACATGCTCCAAGTTAGTAGGAAGGCCAAGACTGACTTTGCATTTACCAACTCCCATTGATAGTGGAAATAATCAATTTTTTCATGCTTCTACGGCAGTTTTCATGTAGTTTGCGGCCATTTTCTACTGACCAGAGTGAGAGCCTATAGCTGGCTGCCACAAATAGGAAGATTCTATTGGTCAGCGTGAGAGCCAACAGCTGACTGACATGAATGTTAACTAGCATGCTAGCATGCAAAAAGAATCGATAGCTGCATTCGTCACAAGTGGGAAAAATTTAAATCTGCATAGCACTTTACACCAATTGGCTCATTCACTTGCTTAAACTCAACGTTGATTCTGATTCCGCAGAATTGGGTTGGGTGTGAAAAAGCATTTGTTGTTAACATTCTTTTTTCATTCAGTTTTTCCAGTTACGAGTCCTTTTTAAAGCTGATTCATTTATTAACTATTGTATATATATATATATATATATATATATATATATATATACATAAGTGCATGTGTGTATGTGTGTGTGTAGAGAGAGGGAGAGATTTATAGCTCATCTCTTCCACTACAAACATAACATTCAAAATGAGCAAACAATAATCTACACAAGCAACAAATAGAAAATATGACTTACAAATACAGATTATTGTACAATCCCCATTATATTATGTTTTTTAATTATTCCACCCCTCCCATTTATTATGATCCTACCATTCATTTCACACTCAGGTATATTAGGCCTAATTTAGTTTGGCAAAAGGTCATGAGAGTATTTTTGAATTGTGCTCAATCTTGAATACATGCTTTACAAGAAATACTTTCTGATTCTGAGATCACTCTAGAACAGGTGACTTGAACATATCTTTGCAATTGACAAAACATTGTGTTAGGTGGGTTGATGAAGAAGAAAAACCACAATGATCTTACCACACAAGCAGTTATAAGAGAAAAGCAAACAAACTGTGATACTAACTGCCGACCTTGGCAAGCACTGGTCAAGCTAATGTGATTTTGAACAATAGAAATCAGTCTTAGTCATAGCCATTTCTTTCTCTCACAATTGAAGAATAAATTCTGAAAATATTAAAAGAAAAAGAGGTCATTATATTAGTGAACCCAATCTACTAAGTCCTTTATAAAGAATGCCTAGTGATCTATGATAAAGAAAATGGGAAGAATGTAGGAAGGTATGGACTTGTTTCAGAGTGTTTTAGTAAAGGATAAAATATAATAAAATAACCTGACATTGGAAACAAACAAAAAATTAATATATATATATATATATATATATATATATATATATATATATATATATATATATAACTTTTTGTCATTGATAAAAAACAACAGATGACATGAGTTGAATGGATGTCAAAATAGTGTTGAAAAATGCACCCCCAACCCTCCTTAGACTTAACCTCTTTTTTGAATGTAACTCCTAATTGATACAATAATAGTTAATAAAAATGAACATGCTACCGCCCCTATCTAAATGATTGGATTTCTCTGTATCCTTGGAAACAAAAAATTATGGATTGTATGTGCGTTTAAAACTCAGTAAATTTAAAAATAAGTTATTCCAAAATTCGCTTGAAGGTGAAACAGAACTAACGCTTTCAATTTAATTTATATAATTAAATTTGAAATTTTTAGCTGTGGTTTTTGAAACATAGTAATTCCTGTGTAGTGAAGAAACCACATTTTAAATCAGTTAATATATATATATATATATATATATATATATATATATATATATATATATATATATATATATATATATCCTGGTATGATGAGAATGAATTGAGTACAATTCTAACGTTTGCAACATTTAATTTAAAACGGGCTCAATATGAAGTAAAGCAATATTCTTTATTTTAGGATATTACATCATAAAACATGTCAAAATCGCTACACAATTCATGTTTCAATGCATCAACACGTCTCATCAGGCAATTGTAAATTACTGGCGAGTGAATGATCTATTCAGATTTAAAAGCAAATCATTCACTCGCCAGTATTTTACAATTGCCTGATGAGACGTGTTGATATGCATTGAAACATGACTGCAATTGTGTAGCAATTTTGACATGTATTTCGATGTAATATCCTAAAATAAAGTGTGTGTATATATATATATATATATATATATATATATATAAGCGAATAAGTAAATATAGGTAGATGTACGAGTGAGCAGTTGTATACATATACATATAAACACTCTATAGTGTAAGAAAAAACAGTGCTCAATGTTAAATAACAGAGCTATTTGATATATATTAACAAATATACAAAATACCTTACATTGATTGCATGAAACTCAGAGTTGTGCAATCAATGTAAGGTATTTTACATATTCTTTAATATATATATATATATATATATATATATATATATATATATATATATATATAATGTGCATGTATATAAATATATATATTATTTATATATTATATATGCGCGGTACTTATTGGAAAGTGCTCAATACCATTGATAGAGCTAACAAACTCACATCAATCCAACTATATATATATTATTATAAATTTTTTGATTTAAATATGGTTTTTCCATTACACAGTTCTAACCATGTTTCAAAAATGGAAGGTCCAAATTTAATTTTGTAATTAAATTAAAGACATTAGTTCCATTTCATCCTCAAGCGAATTTTTGCTTGAGCATGAAATGGAACTAATGTCTTTAATTTAATTACAAAATTAAATTTGGACCTTCCATTTTTGAAACATGGTTAGAACTGTGTAGCGGAAAAACCATATTTTAAATCACTTAATTTATAATATTAATGCTCTGTAAATTTACATTGAGCACTATTTTGTAAAAATAAAAATATCTATAAGAACACTGGATTATATATCTTACTGTTCTTTCTTTTTATATATATATATATACATATATATAAGTATCTTACTACCAGTGTGCTGGTGCAAGGGTCTCATGGTCTCATGCCTCCCCCAGTCTATGATATGGAGGCCCCCAAATCTACTACATCTCCATTTTCATAAGGTAATATTCATACAAAATACAAATTTTATTGTAACCTAATTACGTACAATAATCGATCATATTCAATATTGGTGAACAAGTAGAAAAATTGGAAATAAATGCAATGTATCGAAATGCAAATTAGAGACATGTCACAATCTAAATCACTCCATCTTAAATAAACTGACAATGTTTTGTGCCAATTTTTAACATCAACTTTTCTAAGGTTTTTCTTGTTAAAGAGTTGAATAATTTTAAAACATTTAACACTACGGATAAAAAATAGTGAATTTTATATTGTGTTTTATTCAGGACTTAACATGAGCATAGCAAATTCACAGATTTGGAAAAAAAAAAAAAAGACCCCAGAAGGATGTTAAGATCCACAAAAATTTTTCATCCTTAAATAGTCAGTTGTGCTTAGTTTAATTTGTAATGTATAGAAATGTCAGTCAGTTATGTGCCATATGTGATACATGCTCAGGCAATCATGTATCTTTTGATACATGACCGACAAGGCAGATTTTTTCTTGCAATAGGTTGCCATTTCTTTCTGCGGTAGACCAGTTATCATCCAAGGCTATTGAACCCGGTCTGTCCTGCTATTTACCCATAGCTTGGGGTCGGGGGAGAAGAAGAGGATTCATATCTTTCCAAGGGTATCAGCATGTAAGTGAATGTAATGGATTTGACTGGAATTTGAATTAAATGTAGATATAAAAAAGCAAATGTTCATAAAATAGTGAGGGTCACAAAACACTGCTCAGGACCCCCAATCAGGCTTGGAGCTAATCTGCACTGCCCCTGATTACTAATAATGTCTCATAATATTTGGTATATTTTATTGTATGAAATGTGTATACAAAAATACCAACTATTATGGGATAGCGGTAGTATTATTTTGTATGTGTTGTGGGCCGGTGTACGCATTGAGAGATAAAAACAGGTATCTCCTGAAATGCCCACAACAAACATGGCAGACTTGGGATGTGAGTCCAAGTAAAGAAATGAAAAGAAATAACAAGAACTAATATATATGTACAAACAAATGTATTGTCTGTAGGTATGCTACAATATAGTGAATTAACAATAAAGGGTTTCAAGTAACAAAGACAATGACATGTGTCAAATGAATGTGAAAATTTTTTGTGTGCAAAGTATGTGTAGTGAGTGAATGTGCATATATACATGTGTGTATATGTATTGTTCATGTGTTTCCCAAAAGGGAACGTGTTCTCAGTGAGAGGTAATATGTTGACGAATAAGCGGATAAGGTTAGAAGAGTATAAGAAAAATATCACACAATATTTATAATCCTGAGAGCGTCTCCTAGGAGTAGTTAGAAAATTAGGAGGAGGTAACCTGACATATGTACAGCAGTTAAACTTTTCTTTTATTACCCTAAAATTCTCGAATGATCAAAAGCCACTCAAGATAGAGGATTACTGTTAGAGGCTTTATTGCCTTGCTTGGGGTGAAATGATTAAAAATTGCATGCGTGTGTTTGAGTGCCTAGAGGGCATTTTCATCTATGTCTGGTAGTTGACCATGAGGAGAGGAAAAAAATTTAAGTTACACCTATTCGTAGTTGTAGGTAGATATATCTTAGATTCTTTAAGTAGTATGGATTTTATAAAAGTTGGTTATATAATAAAGTGTATTTATCATGTGTTGATAGATGGTAAAATATTTATTAGGACTGCCTCAACTATCTTCTACATAATAAATTATGTTCTTTTCTAATTAGAGTAGCATTTATAAAATTGAACTTATGGCTTCTTTTGCTTCTGTATATTACAAGCTAGTTTAAAGGGTTGTACCAACCTATCTCTCTATTATGTTAATAGATGCAGGCTTTTAAATTCCTAGATATTTCATTGATGTAGCATTTACTACATGGGCTGGATTTTTATATCATAAATCCTAGCATCTGATGTGGTGTTGGATCTATAATTTCCTTCTCACAATATCTCTGATAGTTATGGAAGTGGGGGTAAAGATATTAGTGGTGGGGATAACTAATTTGTTTTCAAAATTTGTTGACAATGTTGGAAGGTAGGATTATGAATTTTGTGTTTTTTGTTATTAGAGGTGCTTATGTTGTCCAAAAACATAAGCTCTGATAACAAAAAAATATTTATTATTATTATAATTTATTTTAGTGAGTACAAGTGTTTGAGTAGACATCTCTATTTTTATAAAGTGAACTAGCCAAAATAATAACAAATTTAATTTTAGTATTTAATACCCATACCTATTCTAAAAATGTCATTAACAGAGATACTGGTTTAAACACATTATTTTAATGGGTAAACATGTTTGAGTAAATATCACTAATTTTTTTTTTTGGTGGTGGGTGTTCTTTTGTTTTTTCGATGCAATGAAATTAACATCTACTCCATTTTTGATGACTTAAGCTGGTAGAACTTAATTCGAGTGTTTATAAAAACAAAGATATCAACTCAAACATGTGTACCCACTAAAGTAATGTTTATATATATTTATATACAACAGTTCAAAAGTTTGAAGCCACCTCCAGAATTATCATGGGATAAACTTGACAGAAGAAAAAAATGAGAAAGACCTCTTAGACAAATTGAGAAAAGAATGAACTCAGTTATGAAATTTATACTTTGAGAAACTTTTGCATTGAATGCCAAAACTTTGTGCTGCAGTAATCAGGCTAAAATAGGATATTTTCACAAGGACAAAATTTAATCATAAAATGCTTCTTTTATTTTTGTCATAATAAAATTTCTAATAAAAAATCATGTCTCACTTTCTTTTTTTTTTCTAACCCTGTATAAAAGTTTTCTCTTATTCAAAGTACAAAACAACTACTTTTTTGGCCAAATTTTAAAAATTACCAAGTGTTGACTCAAACTTTTGAGCTGTAGTGTAACATCAAATGTTATTAAAGATGTCAGACATTTTGTGTCAATTAATTTTATTGATCGACTTTTCCAAATTATGAATAATTTATCTCAGATAAGGAGGAAATTCCATCAGAAATTGTCTAAAGTTCATTTTGGAAGAAAAACTTAAGACATCATCAAGGTAGGTAGAGGCAAATGGTAATTTTTGTAGAACTAAAGTGCAGTGTTGTGGGCAAAGAGTGTGATGTACAGGAGGTATGACATGTGTTTGTCTTTATTTGTTCTTTTTATAAAAATTTGAGGATGTGGAATCTTAAATTATAATTGTTTTTTTTTTTATAGATGGTTGTTCTAGCTGTACAAATTCTTACTTCAATTACCATGTCAGTTTTTACTATTTGGTTTTATTAGTATTTTGGCATTGTTTGTGAGTAGCTGTCTTATAATGATCCTTATACTGCTTATTAATGCATTTAGTGTGTGTGTGTGATGGATTCAACACATTTTTTTTAAGAATGAGTTTTCTATTCCTTCACCTGCCAAATTTTTGGTCTGTGAAATTAGGAATTGTTTGAGTTTTCACATGAAAGATTTTCTGTCTTTTATGTGAAAACTCAACAATCAAAATACAGAATTCATACCAAACAAAAAGATAATCATACGCATTTTTAATATCATCTCATTGGATTACTTTCTTAATAATGACCGAAACCAGTTGAAAGCCAGGGACCTTAACAAGAGCTAACATGAATTGGTGACAGATCCTTTACACATTCAACATGAATAGACAAAAAATAATCTATCAACAAGAAACAACTTATTAAAAATATATCACAGACATAACTGTCTGTGGACAGTTATCTCTATAAAAACCTATTCAGATCTCTGTGTGTTTGTATATATATTTTTTAATTAAATTGATCAAATCGCCTTCGAAAGGTTCAAGTAGCTTGTTACACGGAGTTTTCTGGGATTTCAGGTTATATGTTTCAGGATTTAGCTCTTGGTCCTTTTTGGGATTACTGGAGAAAAAATTATTTATTTGAAAATTATAACATAAATATGTTATAAAATCAATTAAAAAAATAGCCATTTTGTTTCAGCACTTCTAGTGTCTTATCAAGTGAGGGTTTTGAATGTCATTCACCACCATCACTTGATAAGATACCATGTGTTGAATCAAAATGGCTATTTTTGTAGTGATTTTATAACATATTTATGTTATAATTTTCAAATAAATAATTATATTTGCTCTACTCTGTATTGAGCACTCTTTTAGGAATAGTATTTGTTGGCTATTGGAATTTATTCTGTATACACCAATCCTATACTTGTGTGTATATATATATATATATATATATATATATATATATATATATATATATATATGTGTGTGTGTGTGAATAATAATATATTAAATAATATATATTTTTAAATATCAGGAACAATATTGGGGAAAAAATGTATGACAAAGTGGAAAAAGTTTTCTTGTGACTCGGACTTCATTGAACTAAATTTGTTATGTTGGTGCAACTACACATGTGCAGGAATAAGGGATGCTGGAAATTTAATATTTTATTTTTATTTAATCTAGCTGATTTTGTTTAGATTCTTTTTATTTCCATCACTTTTGTTAATAGATATTCCACACTGTGATAACAGAAGTTCTGCCAAAAATGGTGACAGAGCCAGGGAACAAATTTACTGTAGATGACCCTTGCGATTGAAGCACTCTCTAGACATTTACATCATAGAAATAGAGATAGAGCATATGCAAATACAAAATATGAAAGAAACGTTAAGATGAACGCCAAGCAAAAACCTTCTGTTTCATGCTTGAACGAAACCTTTATGTCCTGAAAACTGCATTCAAGCATGAAACAGACTGTTTATATTTACATATGCTCTATCCTTGATATTGAGCATTTTTACCCATAAATATAGCATACCTTAAAAGTACTTTTTTATCATATATATCTCCAAGTATAGGATTGGTGTATATGGAATAAATTCCATTAACCAAAAAATACTATTCTTAAAAGAGTGCTCAATACAGAGTAGAGCAAATATAATTTAATTGAAAATTATAACATAAATATGTTATAAAATCACTACAAAAATAGCCATTTTGTTTCAACACTTATGGGGTCTTATCAAGTGGCTATTTTTGTAGTGATTTTATAAACAAAATGGCTATTTTTGTTGTGATTTTATAATATATTTATGTTATAATTTTCAAATAAATTATATATATTTAGAAAATAGTATGACAAAACAAGAGATGCTGGTAGTTTCAAAATTTTTGAAAGAATATTTTTGAAATAATATTTTTTCAATCTAGCCAAACTCATCCGTATTCTTTTTCTTTTCATCACCTTTGTCCCTGACTATCCAAAATTGTGACAACAGAAAATCTACCAAATTTCTGTTGTCACAATGTGGGATAGTTTTGAAATCTCTCATTTTGTGCACATGTGTAGACAAGGCAACATCAACAAAGACCAGTCCAGTGAAATCCTAACAGATGAAATGCATCACCAAAACTTTTTCACAATTTGTCATACTATTTTACTATTTTTCTATAGACTGTTTGCTGATACATAAAATTAAACAAAATTATATATCATTATATATATATATATATATATATATATATATATATATATATATATATATTTATGTGGTGGATTCACCTGTTGTATTCGACATATAAGGTCAAGCAGCTCAGTTCCTAGGAACTGACAGCACATATGATTTGATTATAGTGGTGAAAGCTTTGTGCAGAACCAACCACACTTTTTGAAGGGCCAAATACAGAGACCTGGTACACTGCGTGCCACAAGATTCCCAAATGACCCTCCGCAGGTTTTGAATTCAGAGTTGTCCCTTCCTAGACCAGTTGCCATCCAAGTCTATAGAACCCTGTCTATCCATAGCTGGGGGGAGAAGATGAGGATTCATGGCTTTCTCAAGGGTATTAGCATGTAAGTTAATGTAATGGATTCGACTAGAATTCAAACTCACCTCTCCGATTCTGCAATCCAAGCCACTATCTACTACTCCACTGTGCCTCCCTGTATATATATATATATATATATATATATATATATATATATATATATATATATATAAATTAATAGAAATATGAATAAGCAACTCCTGAAAGAGTCTGCCTAAGATTGTACACAGAGTGATTCTTGCCATATTAAATGACAGAGCTTTAATATATATTTTTAGTCAAATTTCAGGTGGGCAGTGACCATCGATGGCTGCCAGTTTCATGCACTTTCAATCAATCAACAGGTGGTCAGTGACTTTACTGTGTGTTAAAATAGTAACCCAAGTCCAAGATAGTAAGAGTGAATCCAGTGCATGCATATCATGTGCACACTAACCAAACTCACCCTGGTGGTGATGTTGGGGGTGGTGATGTTGGGGGGTGGTAACCTATCTGCCCAAGATCAAATTAGCTGTAAATATTGCAATTAAAAAAACAAACACCAGAAATGGTTCACTGGTGTGACAAAATGTGCTCAATGTCATGGGGAAAACTAGGACCACAGTAAAGGAGCCTACTGTTTCAAGCAAAACCAGACCCTTAAAGTCACCCATGACAGAACATTATATTAATAGAAATAAGAATATGCAACTCCCAAAAGTGTCTGCTTAAGACAGATTGCACACAGAAAAAAAAGAGTGCTCCATGCCTTATTAAATAGCAAAGCTTTATATATTTATATATATTGTTTGTAACAGCAAAATTATCCAATTGTTAGATTAAGCTCTGAACCACTGTATCTTAGAAATGATAAAAGATATCTTACTGGAATTCTATGAGGATTTTATAACTCTATTGGACTTTACATTGAGCAATAAGAATGTATAATTACTCTCTAAGCTTAGCAGAAGTATCCTGATGAATTTGATCATAAACACAAATGACATGTTCATCATTAATTATTTATAGCTGAGGATCAGAAGCTCATGAAGGATTGAAATAAAGTTCAAATAAATATATATTATTCCAAGATCATTTTCCAACTTATTCAAGATGATCTTCACCCTTATCTGTTTTCTTGGAGTTAGAAGGTGCCTCACATGTTTAACATACGATTTCATATTCAAGTCTTTTTTCACTGCTCTTTAGATTGTCACCACTGAAACTCTTCTGTCACATTCCAAATGTCTTGAGTTGGATCTTTTCTAATTGATCTCTTTAGCTCTAATTTAGTTGAAATTATGATCCTCTCTTCCTGATCCAGTTTTCCTCTCTACTGTTTTCTCTTTTTTTAAACTTATTCACCATTCTCTTGATGGTTCTTGAATGGACTTTAAAGATGGAAGCCAGAGTATGAATGTTGGTGCCATTATTGAAGGCCTGGATGATCTTTTTCCTCTCGCCATTGCTCAGTTGGGAAGACATTGTGGGGTTGACACAAAATGATTTTAACCTGTTCTCTTTCTAAATGAATAACTTGATGGGTTTTTCATTGATTCTTATGAAAAATAGTGCCAAGATGGCTGAATGTCTTATCTGAAAACCTGCAAAAAAGAAACTGAACAAGTTTAGTGGTTTGTCAGATATTAAACATATTGTGGAATGGTTAATTATGCTGTTACACAATTTGGATAATTTTGCTGTTAACTATCTATCAGTTTATTTTCAAATGAGAATAGAATTGTAAAATACAATATCGTGGGTAAGAAAGTGTTATATACCATACCTATGAACAATAATGGGTATGTTCCAATCTTCATAAATACGTTGGACACTATTGTAAGTGGGGGTAATATGTTATCTAAGTAGTCCACCACTAGCAGCGGTTTACCTACTTCACACCGCTGATGAGTATTGTTTTTTGTTGATGTTATAAAGATTACCATTTCGTTTCCAACTTCCGTTTTGGTTATTCTTTATTCCGTAACCTTTTCTAGATTACAACAGAAAGCAAGAAAAAAATAAAAAATTAGCAGTCAAAAGGAAAAGTGGTAAGGATTAAAATGAAAACTATAAACTGACAGGCTTACTGTTTTCATTTTACACTACTCGGACCATTAACTTCATTTTTATTGTCATGTTCATATTCAAAAGATCTGTGGTCCATATAACATCAGGACGACCTTCAAAAATGGTTCAACACTTTGCAGAGACCTTTTGAGTAAAACCTCCCATAGAGTAGAACATAATTAAGAACTGTGTATATGTTATCTCATGCAGCTGTGGCAAGAAATATAAAGGTTAAGACTGTTGTGAATATGACAATAAAGATGAAGATAATGGTTTAAATAATGTAAATACTCTAAATAGTTACAATACCTCATCGCAGAAATATAGACAAATGTTACTGTTTATATTTCTGAGATGAGGTATTATGTACACTATTTACATTGTTCAGACTATTGTCCTCATCTTTGTTGCCATATTTATCACGTTTCAGCCATTGTACACTCTGGCCTTCTTCAGGTGGTTGTATGTTGAACTGAACCCTTTATTTCCCAGAAATTCATACACAGATCTCCTCATGGCACAGTGAATAAAGGAGTTAGTTAAATCCAGTGACAGGATCCAAAGAGTGTGAGTTCAATATTTGGTTAAGACGGTGGAGAACTCGGAGAGGGGAATTAACAGGAGATAACTGATAACTGACATCCATTAGAACAGTCTACCCCAGTGAGTGAAATAAAGGGTTCAGTTCGACATTACAACCACCTGAAGAAGGCTGGAGTGTACTATGACTAAAACATTGTGATAAATATGGCAACAAAGATGAGGACAATAGTCTGTAATAATGTAAATAGTGTACAAATGTTACGGTTTTCAGTTTTATTACATTTATATTTTCCCATTTGCTTTATTTTTCCTTTTAGAGCATGATGCCCTAGTCTTTGTGAGAAGGCAGATAGACACAAGAGAATATATACATATAAAGTATTTCAAAAGTACTTCCTCAATCTAACACGATATCTGCCTCTCGGAAATGCTTGACTAACTCAATAAATGACTTTCAATATAGAAAACTTAACAACCCAACATGCAAATTACAAATTGAAGTTCCTGAAATCAAACAAGTAGAATAATTTAAATATCTGGGAAGTGTTTTAATAGAGGATGGAAAGTGCAACACTGCAATCTGAAGGCACATTGTGATAGTGAAAGATGCCTTCAAAAGCTAAGTAAAGTATTAAGAAACAGAAAAATTTTATTAGAAACAAAGTAAAGAGCAGTGAACTGTTATGTGATATCAGTCCTCCTATATGTCAGTGAATACTGGACAATCTAGCAAGCAAGAAAGATTGCTCAAAAGACAAAAGAAAGAAAAATAGAAAGCAAGTAAGCAAAATAGAATAAAAGCAAGAAAGAAAAGGAAAAAGTAATGATGAAAGTAAGGAAGAAAAAGAAAAAAGAAAACTAAGAAGAAAGAAAGAAGGCAAGAGAGAAAATATAAAAGCAAGAAATAAATTTTTTTCTTTTTTACTTTCATGCTTCTTTCATTAGATTAAAAAATTCAAGAAAAAGAAAGAATGAGTAATGAAGGAAAAAATAAAGAAAGCAAGTCAGAAAGAAAGCAAACAAGAAAGAAAAAAGCAATGCAAAAAAGGAAGCAAGTTTTCTTGTTTACTTTCTTTCTGACCAGCCTTCTTTAAGAAAGAAAAAAAAGAATGAATGAAAGTAAGGAAGAAAAAAGGAAAGAAACTTGTATGAAAGAATGTAAACAAGAAAGAAAAAAATGAAAGTAAGGAAGAAAAAAGGAAAGAAACTTGTATGAAAGAATGTAAACAAGAAAGAAAAAAATGAAAGTAAGGAAGAAAAAAGGAAAGAAACTTGTATGAAAGAACGTAAATAAGAAAGAAAAAATGAAAGCAAAAAAGAATGCAAGATTGAAAGCAAGCAAACATCTAAAAACAAAAACGAATAAGAATAGAAAGAAAGAAAGAAGAAAAAAAGAAGAAAAAATAAAAGAAAGCAGACAAGAAAGTTAGAAAACAACACCTATTACAAATTGATTATGTTTTAAACATGGGTTTTTAAGCTTTAAAAGTTTTAGGGACACTGCTTTAAAGAATTCCTTTACTGCTTGATAATCATTTGGGAATAGAATTAAAAATTGTAATTATGGTAGATAAATTGTAAGTGACTGTGAATGTCTGTGAAAGAAAAATATTTATGATAAAGTTCTGATAAATGTCATGTTTTTGAAAAGCATCTCTAAGCAAGGATAAAAATGCTCTATAAGGGGTGAAGATTTTGGTTGGTTGGTTGGTTGGTTGGTTTAACACAGTGATTCCCAGTGTGTCTCATATGTGCAGCAGAAAAAGATAACAGGTGAAGCAAAATGATTGAAAGACAATCAAAGATTTAGAAACAGTTTAAAAAAATTCATATGTGAAAAATAAATACGATTTCAAAAGTTAAAATATTATTATGGTTTACTTGTAATTGCATGCATGAGTCGAAGTATAAATAGTTATAAAGAATTATTGACTGATTTTATTATTGTGATAATTTTGCATGTCATGTTTATTATTGAGTCTATAGGCAGACATGCCATGTTTATACTTGAGACTATAGGTCAATATAGGCTGTGTTTATAGGCAGACATGCCATGTTTATACTTGAGTCTATAGGCCAATATTGGCTGTGTTTATACTTGAGTCTATAGGCAGACATGCCATGTTTATACTTGAGTCTATAGGTCAATATCAGCTGTGTTTATTCTTAAGTCTATAGGTAGATATGTGTTTATAATTGAGTCTATTGGTAGCCATAGGTTGTGCTTATACTTGTGTCTATAAGTAGATAAAAGTTGTCTTTATATTTGATTCTATACATAAGTTGTGCTTATGCATAACTCATTAGGGTGTTTGAACTACTCAGACATGGGATTAAATAAACAATTACTATTTTACGAAATTAATGAACCAACTTTTTATTACTTGAGGCTATTATTTCAGACTCAGTGGGTTGTTTTGGTTGATTTTGTTTAGCAGCATATCAGCCTCTATGGGTTGATTAATACCAAAATCTAAATGATTTGAATGCATTTGTAAGCCTTCAACTATAAATAAAATTTATTGTTGGTCATTTTGCTTTAAAATTATATTATTGGTAAGTTTACTATAAAAATGTATTTTTTTACTTTTATAGTGTTTTGTTTTTGTTTGGGAGTTCATTATTTTTCCATAGCTTGTAACCTAACAGGTGCTGCTACCACCCTGGGTCAGGGCGGACCTAAGAACAACAGCAATTAATGCTCTTCAAAATCTCCAATCTCCTGATCAGAGGCCTTGCTGCTGGATGTAATTTATCAGACTCAGAACTAGCAATAAATAAACAGTACTAAAACAAGGGCATATTGAGATATCTCTAGAGATGGACTGTAGTACTAGAATTACCTAATGCCATAAATTGAATAAAGTGTTTAGTTCAGAAATTCTCTGGGAGATACTAATAGACAATTGAAGAAGGCTGGAGAGCATAATGGCCAGAATGTTGTGATGATAACAACAAAGATAAGGACATTATTCCAACTGTAAACAATGTATTAGGTTGGTGCAAAAATAATGTCGTTTTCTCACACGTTACTATGCGAGAAAACGACATTATTTTTGCACCAACCGAATAAATAATGATTTTGTTCTCATTTATAACTGAGCTCATCTTCCCATTTTTATTTCCATTATATATATATATATATATTATGAAAATAAAAATGGGAAGACGAGCTCAGTTATAAATATATATATACATATATATATATATATATATATATATATATATATATATATATATATACACATACACATAAATAAATAAATATATATATATATATATATATATATATATATATATATATACATATATACACACTCACATGCATACATGATAAGATATAGGAAACCTTTATCAATCTAACATGTTTCACTTTTATTAAAGCTTTGTCAGGGACTGGGATACAGAGAAAAAGAAAGAAATTCTGATATTTTCTCTTTGTGTTGTTTGGTTTTCATTGGTCAATCATGTATCACATGTATTAAAACCATAAATAATTCTATATGCATGTAGGTTTATAAAAATTCTAGTTTGTCTATGTCAATTCTGTTGTGGTTAACCAACTCTCATCTTTACAAAATAATAATGATGTATTATAACCTCTGAATTTGAAAATCAGGAAAAGAACAACCAGAGTTGCAATTCATTGTTTAAGAGGACAGGCAGACAGTAGTAAAAATGATCACTGCTAGTTCCTAGCTGCCAGCTAAACAAATTAATATGGCTATTTTGACATGACTTGTGACATATAGCAACGAGTTGCTAAGTCATCTAAAGTTGGAAACAGCAGTCTGCTTAGAAAATCAATATAATTTTAATGCAGCAGACATAATGTTAAATGCAGACAATTTACAGCATTTCAATTGCTCCGCTGTTATAGTGTTCCATGTCTGTTATTGTGTTCAATGTCTGAACAGTTTTCTGATAATAAGTGTATATATAGTAGTATTGGTTTAAAAAAAAAACAATTTTCCTTTCCTTTAAATAAACCTTTATTATTATATATTAGGAAGATAAACATTGTGGGTCAGTGTTATCCAAACTTTTGCAGCCTGGGGGTTGCAGTTTCTGCCTTTTTTATCTTTAATCCTTCCATCATAAGGAAGACAATAAATCCACTACAATG
The DNA here is from genome assembly GCA_963932145.1 of Acanthosepion lycidas. Classification (NCBI taxonomy): domain Eukaryota; kingdom Metazoa; phylum Mollusca; class Cephalopoda; order Sepiida; family Sepiidae; genus Acanthosepion; species Acanthosepion lycidas. The sequence continues at coordinate 92,522,623 of OZ010599.1, read as the reverse complement.
TAAGAAATTACTGAGTATGAGTGAATATGAAAAAAAAAACACTATTAAGGAAAGAGAACAATAAAAGAACAAGAATTAAGAAGACAGAAGATAACAATTGGCATTGCATTTAAATTTTTGAAGATCAAAGTCAACTGGAAAGCAAGAAGACGAAAAAAGTTCCACAGAGAGAATTTTGAGAGAAGAAACTGTTAGCATAGAACTTACGGATACATCTAACAATTCCAACTGTAAAATGATGAGATCTTGTCGCCAATCTAGTACTGTGCTTAAATTCCTAAAATCTGAATACCAAAGCTCATCCAAACAATTACTGTGAAAATATTTATAGAAAAGGTACAGGGAAGCAACTTTATAGTGGTGAGAAAGTGACTGAAGCCAAAATACAAGGTCAGGACCAATAAAATTGCAGAATCTTCTTTGGATTTTATCAAGCATCTTTAAATATATAACAGAAAGATAGATAGCGATTTAAATTTTTGAAGATCAAAGTTGACTGGGAAAGAAGTTGGAAGAGTGTTTCACAAATGAGAACTGCAAAGAGAAGAAACTGTTAGCATAGAACTTATCGTTACATCTATCCATTTCAACTGCAAAATGATGAGACCTAGCTGCCAATCTAGTCTAATGGAATACAAAGTCATGTGGGTGGTTTGCTACAATGTGTGTGACATTGTGGGTCGTAGTTGTGAAGTTTAGAACTGGTAGAACTATGAAATGTATGTTTGTTTGTTTGTTTGTTTTGTTTAATGGCATTCCAACCTTAGTGGTCATTTTATGCCGAAAATGATTTTGGTATAGCTGGCAACATTATTCTTTTTTCAAAAACGTATAGCTGGCAACATTATTTTTTTTCTAAAAAAAGTATAACTGGCAACATTATTTTTTTGTTTTTTTTAAAAACATAATCCTTTCACAGTGTTTTGACCCCAGTTACAATTCCATTGAATAGGATTTTGTTAAAAGACATATAGCTGGTAATATTTTTCTTTTTTTAACCGTATAGCTGGGAATATTATTTTTCAAAAAAGTAGAGCTGGTAATATTATTTTTTAAAAAATGTACAGCTGGTAATATTATTTTTCAAAAAACGTACAGCTGGTAATATTATTTTTCAAAAAACGTACAGCTGGGAATATTATTTTTCCAAAAACGTATGGCTTGTAATATTATTTTTCCAAAAACATGTAGCTGGTAATATCATTTTTCAAAAACACACTGCTGGAAATATTATTCCTTCGAAAACGTATAGCTGGTAATACTACTTTTCCAAAACTGTATAGCTGACAACCTTAATTTTTCAAAAACGGTCTTTCTGTTGGACGTAGTTTATCGCCATACCCAGTATGTGGATGTAGTTTATCGCTATACCCATGGACGCGGATGCAGTTTAACGTCATGCCCATGGACATGGATGCAGTTTACCGTCATGCCCATGGACGCGGATGCAGTTTACCGTCATGCCCATGGACGCGGATGCAGTTTACCGTCATGCCCATGGACGCGGATGCAGTTTACCGTCATGCCCATGGATGTGGATGCAGTTTACTGTCAAGCCCATGGACGCGGATGCAGTTTAACGTCATGCCCATCAATGTGGATGCAGTTTATCGTAATACCCATGGACTCGGATGTAGTTTATCGCCATACCCAGGATGCAGGCTAGACTGGGAGTTCATTATTAGCTCATAGCTGGGACCCTAACAGGTGCTACCACCCCAGGTCAGGGTGGACCTGGGAACATCAGCAATTAAGAGGTGGTTCCACACTCCTCAAAACCTCCTGATCAGAGGCCTTGCTGTTGGATGCAGTTTAACGTCGTACCCAGGACGGCTGTGAAATGTACTTTGTCTTAACACTTTCAATGGAAATAGGGAGAGGCTTGCAAACATTCCGTCCATAGGAAAGGGACTGTAGGGAAGGAAATAATTTGTCACCCACAAAGATGTGGAGACTCTTTTGGAGTGTGAGTGAATAAGTGAGAATGAAGTGAAACACAAAATTTTAATAAACGTGCAATTAGGTGAGTCATTCAGAAAGCCAAATCGGCTGCAGTTTGCTCATGACTGATTTAGTTAATTAGTTCTTGGTACTAGAGAAAAAGATCATTAACTTTACTTTAGAATCATTGTTATTTTTGTTTCATTAGTCTCATTAGTTCTTTGATTTTTTGTACAATTCAAAAATTGAAAATTATTATTGATAATAGTGGGATTAATGAATGCTGCTGTGTGCGTTTTGCTTCAAACCCATTCAGTTGAAAATACAAAAAATATTTTTTAAATGAAAAATATATTTCTTCTCCAGATAAAAAAAATTAATAAGAACATTTCTTGTTTCTAAAGCAAAATATTTTTTACACATATGATCTTCCATAATGAAAATGGCCAATGGTTTAAAATGCTGAAACATTACCTTCAGTGAAAGGTTACAAAATTCAATATACATTGTATGCAATCAGTGCTTATATATGTTGTTATGTACAAGAGTGTGTTGGTGAACAAATTGAGAATGAAATGAAACAAATAAAATTTTATTAAACATTATTTTTCTCATGAAAGTTAAGCAGACTGCAAAGACCCACATGCCACAATTTTTCTATGACTAGTTTATATTTTTGTTCATTCTACCTGTATATATAGTTCTGAAGAAGTCCTTTTAGAAGATAGAAACCTGTTATATAGAATTTGTTCCATTTTGTCATTCAATTTACCATCTTTCGTTTAGAATTTATATATGTCATATGACCCACAGATAAATATAATAAGATAATAATGACAATAATTCATCTAAGAATGGGAGTAGATAGGTTTGCCTCTCATCCAGTTCACATTCCTCCCTAGTCTTTTGAACAGGTGTAGAGGTTGATCCTTTGTTTCCTGTTTTGTATTGGGTTTCCAGTCCCTTCTAAAGTCTACTTCAACTCTATACTCCTAATGTCTCCACCTAAACTATGAAGTTTTATTTACTATTTATTTTTTTCTACTTAATAGAGTAGATAGGTTTGCCTATTGTCCAGTTAACACTCCTCCCTGGTCTTTTGAACAGGAGTAGAGGTTTATCCTTTGTTTCCTTTATCATCCAGTTAACACTCCTCCTTGGTCTTTTGAACAGGAGTAGAGGTTTATCCCTTGTTTCCTTTATCATCCAGGTCATACTCATCCTCAGTCTTTTGAACAGGAGTAAATGTTTATCCCTTTTTTCCTTTATCGTCCAGTTTACACTCCTCCACAGTCTTTTGAACAGGAGTATAGGTTTATCCCTTATTTCCTGTTTAGGATTGGGCTTCCAGTTCCTTCTAAAATCTTCTCATTCTCTTTCACTTCCAGTAACTCCTTGTGTCTTAGTAGTATTAGCATCCTGCTTGGAGTAAAATGTTTTAAAAAAAAATTCAGACAATTTAAGACTATTATATCTATTTTTACTACTAGTATTATGTATAAACAGGGATGCAAAAATAAGACGAAAGAAAAATATTCAAAAGTTAATAATAATGACAATGTATTATTTAAGATATTCAGACAACTTAAAACTATTATGTCTATTACTACTATTAGGTGGAAGCAAGCAATAAAAATGAAAGAAGAACTAGTTAAAAATTAATAATAATGACAATGATCCATCTAAGAAATTCAAATGATTTAAGACTATTATATCTATTACTACTACTATGTGTAAGCTAGAATAAGATGAAAGAAAAATAGGAAAAAAATTAATAATAATGACAATGCTTCTTTGAAGAAATTCACATCATTTAAGACTTTCATTGCTGATGTTTTAAAACTTTCTGATGTTATTTCTTCAGATTATTCTTATTATGTATGGCTGTGCTTGTATTACAGTGGTTATTGACATGGAAAGTGGGGTTGGTGTGTCAAGTTCTAATTCTAGCACAAATCGAAATTTTCACACACATCGCTTTGGGAAAGGTATGAACCTGTCTCTTCTTCTCATAGTGAGGGGTTAATGGCAGGTCAGATTAGGTTCTTTTGTTTTGGTTGGCAAATAGTCTAGACAAACACTGAATTCAAAATCAGTTGGGTGTGGAGATAACAACTCCACCCTGTGAAAACCTACATGCTACTGAAACCAAAGCGGTAGCACCTAGTGTGGTGAGGCTGCGGACCTAGTTTGGTGAGGCTGTATCCATCTACTCCACAGAGAAATCTACAAAGTTGATATACAGTCTTACAAGCAGGCACATATAGACATAATGATTGATTGATTGATTTGATTTTTACAGCTTATCAACCTTTTGCAGGTTACTTAATGCCAGAAAAAATTTTTAGATTGTAAGAATTTTTCTAGCTGTCGGAGCTAATAATGATTTACTGATCTAAGTCCTACTAAATAACCCATAGCTGGGGTGATTCATACTTTTCCCAAGAGTATTAGTGTGTAAATGAATATTGGAATTGTAACTTGGCTCTCCAATTTCCAATTCCAAGACGTTATACAATATATCACCCACACATCCAAGTTTATAGCACCTGGTATTTCCAAGTGCTCATCTGTCTATCTACTGACGAGGCTTGATTTTGGTGATTGAATGAGAATAGGTGTTTCAATGTAAGCAATGGAATCAATCAAGTCTATTTCATTTACTTTTGAAGGTTTCCATGTCTATGTTTTTAACTCTATTGATTTGCAATTATTAATATATAGCAATTGATGGGGTATCAGTTTGTTATTTAATAAAAATTGAAAACCAATCTCCCACTTTAAGTCTATTAGAATCTTATAGTAATACTAGCTTACTCATGCCATCAAAAGTGAAGGCACATTTTGAAAAGCCCTTCCCATTATTTGAAGGTTTCTATGTCTAAGTCTTTAACTCTATTTGCATTTATTATATATAGTAATTTATGGGGGATCAGTTTATTGATTAATACCAATAGAAAACCGATCCCCTTCTTTATGTCAACTAGAATCTTATAGTAATACTAGTTTACTAATGCTATAAAAATGACGGCACATTTTGACAAGTCCTTTCAATTATTTGAAGGTTTCCGTATCTAAGTCTTTAGCTCTATTTGCAATTATTAATATATAGTAATTCATGGGGGATCAGTTTATTACTTAACATCAATAGAAAAGTGATCCCCCAATTTATCTCCTGTAGATTTTTATAGTAAAATAATAAGCATAGATGAAACTGAGGCTTTATTAAGCTTTTATAATTATAAAATATTTTAACATGCGAGTCTTTTAGTATTGTTTTACCAAACATTAATATATAGTAATTCATCAGGTATCAGATTATTACTTAATAACAATAGAAAACAGATCCCTCACTTTATGTCTATTAAATGCTTATATTAATATGAGTTCAATCATTCCATCAAAATGGCAGCATATTTTGTTTAGCCCTTTCTATTTATTAGTTTTTATGTCTAATTCTATAAACCTATTCATTTGGCATTCTTAATATATAGCAATTCTGGGGGATCATTTTACTACTTAATAATACAAAACAAATCCCCCACTTCATGTACAATAGAAACCTAATACCAGTTTATCCATGCCATTAAAAATCACAACATATTTTACTAAATCCTTTTCATTGTTAGATTAAGTTGGTTGATTTTATGACATCTGAACCAATGTTGGGTTATTTAATGTTGAATCTTGTTTGAGGCACTTGGTGAGGATGAAAATCACTACTCGGCCATAATGGTCAACCAGACCAGACTTACTGACCTGACCCTATGCCAAGCCATCCTCACATTTTATTAGATTTTCACATGTGAGAATTTAAATATATTTTTCCAATTATTAATATGTAGTAATTCATGGGGGATTAGTTTATTACTTAATAACAATTGAAAACAGATCCCCCAGTTTATATCTAGTAGAATCTTACTTACATTCATACAAGTTTACCTGGGCCATTAAAAATCACAGCATATTTTGTTAAATCCTTCCTATTATTAGGTGTGTTTATGTTGGTTTTTAAGTCATTTCAACCCTTGGTAATTTATTTTATAATGAAATTTTTATTATGAAATGAAATGTCCAACAATATATTTTTTTTATACATTTTTTTTATAGATATAATTTAAGTAAATGAGTTGTCTTTAAATTAAACATTATTAATTACATTTTCCGTCCTGAATGTTCAAGAAATTTCTTAGAAAATATATGCTCTTCATCAGTAATTGAAGCTGTAACCCTCATGGAAACTGTACTGTTAACCATTCAGCCACAGACAAGTGTCTGGCTTGCAAAGTCCAAATTACTGTTTATAAACACATACCTTTGATGACTTTTCTCAATTTATCATTTCTGCTCACAAGATATATCTTAACATATACAATGACAACATATTATGAAATGGATTAAGTCTGACAAGTATTTAATATAAAATATGCATTCCCTAACAGGAATCAAACTTGTAACCGTCATTGGAAACGTCATTTCCACAGAGAAGTGCATATCAAAGAGTGCATATTTTCTAGGCCAATAAATGCAATTAATACTGTTTAATTAAAAAACAGAGCATTTACTTAAATAAATTATATCTATAAAAATAACATATAAATAGAAAATATATTAAATGAAATTTATATGTGGATCAAATACGCTAGTAACCATATTAACCATTATACACGACATTGAGAAATCTTCTTGTTATTAGAAGGTTTTGACATCACAGACTTTAAATACATTTTTTTCGTTTATTAAAATGTATTAACTATGGGTGATCTTTTTATTACTTAATGACAACAGAAAACAGATCCCCCACTTTATGTCCATTAGCTGCTTATATTAATATTAGTTTACCCATGTCACCTGTATTCCTTTGAATCTTGTTGGTATGGCTGAGAGGCGTCCATGTGGTCTGAGCAGTGCACAGCATCCATATACTATCAGCCAGTACTGCACCCTGGAGAGGTTACACCTGTCTCACCACCAAGGGACTGAATTTTGACTAAACAGGGTGCTACCATTATCTTGCATGATAAACGGATGCCTACTATGAGCTATGCCATCAAAAACTGCAGCATGATAAGTTCTTCTTCTTATTACTTTAAGTTAGGTCAAATGCTTTTACGGCATGTGAACTGTTGTTTGGTTATTTTAAAGTTGAAATTTATGTGGCTCAAACTCACTAGTAGACTCATTAACTATTACACCACACTGAGGAACCTTCCTGTTATTAGATGGTTTTGATGTGGGAGACTTTAAATACATTTTTTCTTTTCATTTATTAAACTGTACTAATTATGGGGATCATTTTATTAGTTAATAATAATAATAGAAAACGGATTCCCCACTTTATGTCCATTAGATGCTTATATTAATATTAATTTACCCATGACATAAAAAAATCACATAATATTTTGTTAAGTCCTTCCTATCATTAGGCTAGGTGAGGCTGGTTGATTTTAGGGAATGTCAACCATTGGATTATTTCCTATCAAATTTGATATTGAACTCACAAATCAACAGTTGCTAACCATTACAATAAAACAGTAGTTTAGACATTGCCAATATCATTGTATAAATTTTATGATTTTATTTTAAGGATTTGATCATGCTTTGCAAAATGTTCCATCATGATAATGACTCTTGTATTTTTAATTCTGTATGATAAAATAATAATCATTACAGATGGGGCTATTTTTTTCTAACTTGAATCATGGGGTCAAATAAGGTCAATGGCTATAGAAGGATCATCAGATTATCTCTATAGATTATCTAAAGATTAAATGAGACCACTGATGAACATAGAGGGGAGGCAAGATAGATAGATACTAGCTTGATTAAAGATAGTAGGTAAGAATTTTTTTTCTTGTTTTGGGTGATAATTACCATATATGTGTGTGTGTGTGTTTACTAAGTTCATCTGGTACAAAATTACAAGTGTTGAGGTTTAGATTATAATCGAGCTTATTAGTATTATAATAGTCTGAAAGTGGGTACAAATGAAAAGATTTGAAACTGACAATTTTTTCCATTTCCCTGAAACAGACATTAAACAATTCTATCTTCACTTCTTTCTTTCATTTTCTGATTGAAACCAAGTAGTGTCTTTGATATGTCTTTTGTCTTTCTACAAGATCAAAACAGAATAGTCCATTAGTTACAAGGTATTGGCAGGGTGTAATGGTCGTGTGAACTAACAAAGGTAGAGACAAACCCAATTATTATATGATTATTATATCCAATGGTTTACAGCCATCTTACATTGAAACACCAGTTCTTGTACAATCACCAAAGTTAAGCAACACTGAATCTGATCAGTACCTAGATGGGTAACCACTTGGGAATACCAGGTTCTGTAAGCTTAGAAGTTCAGGTGGTATAATGGATAATAACTCAGAATTGGAAATTGGAGAACTGAATTTCAATTCCTAGGTCGGATAGCATGAACTTGGACTCAGTGAAAACAGGTTGAGCAATAACTGAGCAATATTAAAAGTAAGAACTAGATGAAATGTCCCTAAACATGGATAGTGGAACAAGAACAGTTTAACCCCATAGATTAAATAAAGAGTTCAGTTTGAAATACCTCATAGGTTACCCAGATCAATATATATCTGATGAAGTCTGGAAGGTACAATGGCTGAAATGTGATAACAATGCTGTATAGCCTCCTTGTGCTGGGGAGCTCTTGGGCAACAGCATCAATTTGATAATAATGTTGTATCCTCTCTCTGCAGGTGAGCGCTGGTTGTTTATTCTGAAGATAAAAACTTTAACACAGGGAATTTTAACTTAGTTATTTTATTAATGTTCATGTTGACTTGTTCTATCTAACCAATGGGGTCACTTCCTCACTGTGGAGCTGTTTCAGATACAAAAGAGATCAAGTCTACATTGCTTGACAGTTCAGAAACACCTCACTGAAAACCCTTTCTCTTTATCTATCATTCTCATGCTCATTCAGTCAATCAAAATCGACTTCCTTCTATCTGACCTCAGAAGTCAACCTCAAGAAGTCCAAGCAGAGATACTAATCCCCCTAAAAATAATAGTCTACTAAACTATTATTTAACAACAACAAAGATGAAGACAATGTAAATAGTGTAAATAATAAAAAGCTCCTCATCCCAGAAATTCAAAGAGAAAGTTTTCTGAATGTAATGTTCCATTCTGACTGACTTTTTTCCCCTACTAATGTGGGTGGTAAGAAAGAGAGAATATTCCCAGTTTCTATTTCCCTATTATAGGCATTATTATATCCATGATATAGTAACACCTTAATACACAGACGGAACAGAATAGCTGAAAGAAAAAGGATTGACAAACATGCATTATTCTTTAAGAGATTTTATATATCACTATATCATACAAGAAATTATATACAAATATATAAATACTTGTCATTAAGAGAAATTATAATAAATGAATACTACAAGTGGTGTGAAAGGGTGTTAACTGAGGGTGGACAGGCATATCTTACCTCTAGACATGCTAAATAGCAACTGGAATTCATCACTCTACAAACTGACATCACTCACTGACTGTCATGTGATTCACATGAATTTCTTTTACACAAAGAGAGGTAATTGCCCTTTGCATTCCAACACTATGTTCAAGTTTATTTGGGAATAATACATGATTCAGAAATGGCATCAAAATTAAAATCTGACCGCTCAGATTAAATAATCTTAGTTTTAATTCCTAATCTTTATTCTGACAGCTTCACCATTATACAGAGATAAAGTTGTTTTGGGTAATTTTAAAAAGTTAAGAAAATAAAAATTTTAACTTAACAGCAGCAAGAATTCATCTGCAGGATAAAAGCCAACTGCCAGGGAATTTATAACAAGTCCCCCTGCTTGGTGCTTGGCTGTCAATGATTGATTAAAATCAGAGCTTAACCAACTTCATTAGTGGTGCTTGACTGATTCATGATACAGCCTTTTCACTCACCAAAATTCTATATGTTATGACATGAATAATTATCCATTTAGGATACAGATGATCATGGCTCAGTCTTGTTCAAGGAAATGTATTATACACACACACATATATATATATATATATATATATATATATATATATATATATATATATATATATATCCCAACAAGTTAGATTAAAAAGAACTGCCAAGATCTGTGTTTAATTTTTTGTTTTTACTAAATTTTGGATAATGTGTTGAGACAGTACATGAAGTTGTGGATAAACTGTCCAAAGTTCATATTTTGTTATTGTTTTGTCCAAGTACTTTTGACTCTTGCAGTCATTATCAAGAACCGATATAGTCGGTGTTTGGTAATTTGAATTCCTTTGTCTACATCCTGGTATTCTTTTGAAAGCTTGAAATTGGAAATGGTTTAGCATGATGCCATGTGTAACAACTATTGGGAACAAGGTAGTACTAAAAGAATGCGATTTATTTAGTTTATTATTTTTTATTTGTTTATAATTTCAATACTAGTATAATATGTGTGTATATATATATATATATATATATATATATATATATTATGAAATGAACAAAGTCCGACAATTATTTTTAAGACATTTTTATGTTTCTACATTCTTTTTATAGATACAAATATTTAAGTAAATGCTCTGTTTATAATAAACAGTATTAAACAACATTTACCAGCCTGAATTTCTGAGAAATTTTCATAGAAAATCTTTGTTCTATGAAAATTTCTTGGAAATTCAGGCCAGTAAATGTTGTTTAATACTGTTTATTATAAACAGAGCATTTACTTAAATATTTGTATCTATAAAAAGAATGTAGAAACATAAAAATGTCTTATATATATATATATATATATATATATATATATATGAAGATAATAACAAAGCAGAAAAAATGTTTGTGCAATACTTTTCATCGGACTAAAGCGATATTTACATTGATGTAACTACACATGTGCATGAAGGAGAGGGATGTTATCTCCCATATATATAATCCTCCAACCACCTCTGTCAGCTTATATCAATCTAAAACTATCCCTCAAAAATTGTATTAAAAACAGAAGAAACCTAATTCTTTTGTAACTAGAGATGTAATCTGATGAACCAGGAAAAATACATTTTCTGGGGAAATAAATTAGTCATGGAAACTTAAGGTTGTCTATTTCTTAATTATTTAAATAATATATATATATATATATATATATATATATATATATATATATATATATATATCACCTTAGGATACCTAAAGGTAGAAGCTAGAAGCCATTTTAGCATAATTGACTGATCTCCTAATTTTTAAAATTTAAAAGCTTTGCATGCAAAATTTTTATTTTCATGTTTGTATAAAGAAAATAAAAAATAAAAATACAACTGTATACTGGTCTAATTTAACCCTGACCAATAACTGTTTTATAATTATATTATTTTTTAACAGTATAAAAATAAGGAAAAGCAGAAAATCTGCAGTCAATTGCTGAAACCTCCTGATGAGTGGATTAAACATTTGCAAAAAGGTTTGTATCTGAAACTCTGGAGTCAGAATGCTGGATGTAATATCAATCAGTTAAATAATAAATTTCATATTTGTATTTCATATATATATATATATATATATATATATATATATATATATAATTTTAGTAAAAGATCAACAAAAGTTCTTCGTTAAGAATTTTAAAAACCTTTTTCTGTTTTTGGACTATTTTCTGGATTTCCAGTACAAATCTAAATGTAATTTGTCCAGTGACAGATTCCTTTCAGATTTTGTTAACCATTATCAAAGACCTTTTGATTTTTGTGTTATGTTGGTTACATTTTCAAATATCATGATGTACAGTTTGTATATACTGGAAATCCAAAAAATAATACAAAATATAAAAAAAGTAAAGTTTAAAAAATCCTTAGTGATGACCGTTTTTGGTCTTTAACCAAACTTGTATAAATTAAAATTTGCTTCCCAGATGCACCCAATACAATATTTTCCATAATTTGAAGATAATTATATGATAGTAAGGATGAAGGTTTAAATATCTGGGAAGGGTTTAACAGGTTGGAAAATGTGACAACTAAATCAGAACCCACCTTGAAATAACAAAATATACCTTCCAAAAACTAAGCAATGTATTAAGAAACAGGAAATTTTCATTAGAAACAAAAATAAAGAGGGCTGAGCTGTTATATAATATCAGTCCTCCTATATGGCACTAAATATTGGACAATCTCCTCTGAGATGAAGAGTAGATTTGAGTCATCAGAAATTTGGTTCTACAGTAGAATATTTTCTTCACCAAAACTTCTCACTTGTAAAAATCTCTTCTGGTTTCCTAGTTTCCTGTTAACTATGATCTTCAAAAATTTAAATCCAATGTCAACTATCATCTGTCTTCTTGAAACCTAGTCTTTTATTGTCCCGAGTTTTCAAAAACAAAGTGCTGAGGACTTTTGCACATCCCAATATAAAGATAAACAAAGCTAGAATGATTAAACTTTGAAACTAAAAACAATGAAATCAGTTTCTGCTCATGTATATATATCACATTCTAAACAAACTTTTCATATCTAATCATCAATTCTAAGTTCATTTGCATGCTTGTAAAATCTGCAATAGTGATGGGTATGAATACTAGATGAACTGACATTTGTACAGTCACTTTCTGTGCACTATAAGATAAGTTCCCTGTGCATTTAGAAAAGGTACAGAGAAACTCTGATAAACTTTCTTCTCTGGTACCATGACTTCATAAATTTAAGTGCAGTACTAGATTGGCAGATTGGTCTCATCATTTTACTGTTGAAATTGCTAGTTGTGACAATAAGTTTTATGTTGATAGTTTATTCACCTACACTTTTCACTTGTGGAAATCTCTTCTGGCTTCCTACTTTCCTGTTAATTACAATCTTCAAAAATTTAAATGCAATGTCAACTGTCATCTGTCTCCTTGAAATCTAATCTTTTATTGTCCTCTCTGTTTCTTTCACTTCCAGTAACATCTTGTATTTTAGGAGTTTTTATTGCCTTACTTGGTGTGAAAGGATTAAATTGATTGATTGATTTTTTTTTATGGTTTATCTACCTTTTGTGGGTTATTTAAAGCGATAACATTTTGGATTGTAAGAATAATTCATTTTTTGTCTACAAATTTTTTGCATTTTTTTTTTAGAATAACAATTATTTTTCCAGATACAAGTTTTACTATTTAACCTATAGCTGGAGAGAGGAGATGGATTCATACCTTTTCCAAGGGTATTTGCATGTAAGTGAATGTAAGAAACTCAGGTCTCTGATTTCTCATTCCAAGTTGCTATAAAATGATTAAAAAAAGAAAAAAAAATCAAACTTTGTAATAACTGAGTCATGCACATATTTGTAAATCTCTGCCTTTACTGAGATTTGAACCAGCAGAAGCAGGTTGAAGACCTTAAAAAATAATTTCCAAATACCATTTCCCTGGGAGATCCTTAAGTGTTGAAATGTCATCTGTACGATAAGAGTATGCCATCTTGGATTCCCAGAATTCCTTGTTCTGATGAACAGTATTCACCTCTGGAGTTCTTTATAATAGCCTGTCATTAAATGGGAGACTCAGGGTTTCATTGATTTCAAATGAGCAGGTCATGGGTATGGAAGTGTAACTCGGCAACAGAAGCGACACAATGAAAAAAATTTGAGTGGGCATTACTTTGATGATGCCATGTTGCAAATAAAACCCTTTTGATCTGTGTATTCTCTACTTTTTCAACATGATCTGATTATTTATTTAGAGATATCAGTCTTTCTCTCTCTCTCTCTTTCTCCAATCAATTTGAAAGCTCTATAATCAGAGAGTTATTTCGTCTAAAATTTTAGATGAGAAATAAAGAGAGAGTTGCTGTAAAGAAAAAAAACTTACAAGTTACTTTGAGATATTAATTAACTCCAACCATTTTATAGGCGTTACCCTCATCCTTCTTCTATATGCCATGCCCCTTTGGGACACTCATAGCTCTCCACAACTTCTAATATCTTGCAGCCCTAATATTTGTATTTTTACCATCCCTCCTACTTCCGATACTATCATTCATTCACATAAGATTGTCAGGTAAGTGATCCAGTGCTTCACTTGCTACACTTTAACCTTTCATATATCCTGTAAGTGTCAAATTTTCTGAGTCATCCTACCTCAATGTGTTCTAGAATTTTCAGTCATCTTTCCGATTCTAAGTATGAATGTCCTTTTTGTTTCTATTTCCTTTAAAACTTCCTTGCTGCTTACATGATCTGTCCATGTTATTCTTGCATATGAGAAAAATTTATTAAGGAGAGGTAACAATAAAAAGCAGGATTTAAGAAGACAGTAGATAATGATTGACATTTTATCTTTTCACCCCAAGCAAGGCAATAAAAGCTCCTAAAATGCAAGATGTTACTGGAAGTGAAAGAAACAGAGAGGACAATAAAAGATTAGGTTTCAAGAAGACAGATGACAGTTGATATTGCATTTAAATTTTTGAAGATTGTAATTAACAGGAAAGTAGGAAGCCAGAAGAGATTTCCACAAGTGAAAAGTGTAGGTGAATAAACTATCAACATAAAACTTATTGTCACAACTAGCAATTTCAACAGTAAAATGATGAGACCAATCTGCCAATCTAGTACTGCACTTAAATTCATGAAGTCATGGTACCAGAGAAGAAAGTTTGTCAGAGTTTCTCTGTACCTTTTCTAAATGCACAGGGAACTTATCTTATAGTGCATAGAAAGTGACTGTACAAATGTCAGTTCATCTAGTATTCATACCCATCACTATTGCAGATTTTACAAGCATGCAAATGAACTTAGAATTGATGATTAGATATGAAAAGTTTGTTTAGAATGTGATATGTATACATGAGCAGAAACTGATTTCATTGTTTTTAGTTTCAAAGTTTAATCATTCTAGCTTTGTTTATCTTTATATTGGGATGCGCAAAAGTCCTCAGCACTTTGTTTTTGAAAACATAGGAATGAATGCACAATTAAGAAATGTTTTTTTACTAGAAAATTTTAAATGTAGACAATGATAAAATTGCAATGCAACATCATCTCAAAAATCCATTAAAACTTGAATTCTTCCAAATGATTACATATTTATTACTTCAAACATCATTTTTTAGTGGAGAAACTTATTTTAAACTAGCATTTAAACTTGATCCTGCGGAGGGCTCTTGATTAGACCTTCATCACAATAGGTAGGGAGGAGTAGATGTGATAGGCAACAATCAACTACAGAAGAACTCAAAATTGATTGCTGCATTTAAGTATTTTGTTAATATTTATGTTTACCTTTTAAAAGTTCAATGAAGAAAGAGATGAGCTATTGAGAGTTGTGTCCTTTGAACTGAAATTGATATTGACTTTTATTATATAGAAGAGGGAGAAGAAGGAAATGAATTAATCAGAGTTGTATTCCTTTAACTGAAAAAATGTGACACACTGACATTGGCATTTATTATATAGAAGAAGGAGTGAGCTATTGAGCATTGTGTCCTTCGAACTGAAAAAGTATGACACACTGATATTGATCTTTATTATATAGAAGAGGGAGAAGAAGGAGATGAACTAATGAGAATTGTGCTCCTTTAATTGAAAAAATGTGATACACTTACATTGGCATTTATTATATAGAAGAAGATGAGTTATTGAGAGTTGTGTCCCTTTAATTGAAAAAGTGTGACACATTGAAAATGCCATTTATTATATAAACTTTTTATTTTTAAACAGTGTCTATGACATCTGTCAGTCTGTGCACTCAAGAAATCTTAATAAAAAAATTGTGCTCTCTGACTGGTTTTGAACCTGTGTCACCCTTTGTAGGAGAAATCACCCTTTGGTTTGGGCAAAAAAATTGAGTACTGCTGACATGTAAGGACAGCGGCTGAATATTCTTCACTTTTAACTCTCAAAAGAGTCCAAAAGTGTCTCAGTGTACTTGTGGGCGACAAATTATTTTCCAACCTCCAATCCCTTTCTTTTGAATGAGATGTCCCAAGCCTCTCACTACTCTATCGCTATTTCCACTGAGAGTGTTCAGATGAACTATATTCCTTCATTCCATCCGTCCTAACCTTCATAACTAAAACCCACCATGTCACATTGTAGTGAACCAACCTCATTCCCTTTGTATTCCTTTAGTGAGATTAAGTTTCACTTGAGAAGCTTCTTCTCATAAAACATTGCCCAGCAGAATGGACTCCCAAGATGTTACTTCCCCAAGCATTACAATCTTAATCTGTTCAAGTCTAGAGTTAACCATTAACTTCCCCACATATCTGCATAAGCTGTACCTCTCACTCTATAATCCTCTCCCTTGAGTGTTCAGATTAGACCAAAAATGGAGTGTTACTGCCATGTCTGACATTAATTTCAACATGTCACAGCCTTGATATTGTTCAAAATCATTTACATGATCATGTAAGAGAAGACATTTTCCTCTCTACAGCCACCACCAGACATAAAATTGACAGCCGACTGCTACTCTATTACTATTTCCTGGCAAATATTCAGATGTGCACCCCATACTTTAGTTCCACTAGAAGTACAAAAATTTAAATATCTAGGAAGTATTTTAACAGAGGGTGACACCAAAATCTGAAGGTATAATCTAATGGTGAAAGATGCCTTCCAAAAGCTAAGTAAAGTATTAAGAAATGGGAAAATCTTGTTAGAAACAAAGAAAAGAGTACTGCACTTGTTGTGGCCTGTTAGAGGCCAGATAGAAAGACACGGAAAGAAGAAGGTAGGTTGAACAAGTGTATTGAAATGACAGAACATATATACAAAATAAGAGTTTTATTAGTCAGCAGATAGAAGTGTCCACCTGAACTATCATGTTACACAGTGTCATGACTGCCTGGTTAGGAAGTCTTGCAGGTTAGTATTTATGAAGGAGGAAGAGTCATTCTAATGTAGATAGGTCACCATAACACCCAACTCCTAAAATCTTAACTCTGAAGGAGTCTGAAGAAAAAAAAAAATTGTTTTTCCTTTTTTATATTAAAGTTCTGAGGCTGTATATGTAGCTGTAAAAAGTTTCACAAAAATTAATCCTGAGGAATATTTTTATAGTTTACCAACTTTTGAGTGGTTTTCCTCTGCTTGACTTGTTTAATTTATAGAGAAAACAAGCATTTCCTTTTTTACAACTGGCTAGGTATTTAAAACTTGGCTGACTTGATTTACTAAGTTCAAATTAGAACAACTTTGAGAACTTTTATTTGCTTGTGATCTCAATACCTTTGATGTTCAGGATTGACAACTATTCAATCAGTTGCTTTTCTTTTTCTCTTAGAATGGTACATTTCAGGGGCTGCTAGAAGGGTCAGAATATTGAAAATGTCATATATGACATCCATAACCATTTCCTCAGGAAGCCCAATATCGGCCTCAATAGGTGTTTCCTAAGTTGGCTGAGATGTCTTTTATGTGTAAATTGTAGACCTTTTATAATATATACCATGTTCCCAACTCTTTTTTCAATTGTAACCATCTTCCAAAAAGATTTGTTGTCTTTGAAAATTCTGAAAAAAAAACTTTTTCTCTGGGGTTATATCGTCTTGGAGGTACGATGCTTGTTCTTCCTGGATTTGTCTGTTTTGAGAGTAATTTATCGTAAATGGACTGTATCTGGCATGCAAACATTACCTCGGCTGGAGATTGTGAAGCTGGTGTTTTGTTATTAGGAGTAATTCTGTATACTTGAAGAAGTTGTTGAATGGCTTTTTTCAGTTGGTGTAGCCCTAGCTTTTTTCAAAGCTCTCTTCAAAGTATCCACAAATCTCTCAGCCTGCCCATTAGACCTAGGATAGTACGAAGCAGTAGTGATGTGTTTCATCTGATATGTTTCACAAAAGTCTCTAAATTCTCCAGACATAAACTGACTTTCATTATTGAACACTAAGGTGTCCACTACTCTGAATCTGGCAAACAGTTCATGTAGAAATTTTATAGTAATTTCTGTAGTTGGGGTTTTGCATCTGTGTACTTTGGGTCACTTCAAGAAATTGTCAACTACAATGAGGTAGTAATATATTTCTAGAGGACTCGCAAAGTCAATGTGAATTCTAAACCAAGGTAAATCCATTTTTGGCCAAGGATTGAATTTAATAGGAGGTGCCTTCACTGCCAAGGCACAGCCATTACATGATTTGACTGCGTTTTCTATATCTTTGTCCATGTTTTGCCAATAGACATAGCTATGCATCAAACTTTTCATTTTAGTGCTCCCTGGATGGCTAGTGTGAAAATCTTTTAAAATACACTTCTGGAGTGTTGACAAAATCATGACACATTCCCTGTATAGTAACACCTCGTCACATATAGAGAAAATGTCCGTAGTACGCTGGCCCTTTTCACAAATTTTCACTTTTGTTTGCTTGATATACTCATCATGGAGAGCCTTTTGTGTTATTTGTTCAAGCGTCACTGGAATTTCCCTTACTGTATGACAAACGGTAGCTTTTAATTCTCATTCAGACTGAAGGGAGGTGAGCACTGTATCTTCCAGTGGTTCTTTGTACTTGGGAATTAGTCTTGACAATCCGTCCATATGGCCGAATTTTTTTGATGATACGTACTCCATTTTAAAGTTGTAATTTAGCAGGATTGTACTCCATTTCTGCAGTCTGTTGGCTGTGTGAGTAGGCAGACCTTTCTTTGAGCCAAAAATAGTGAGTAGTGGCTTGTGTTCTGTCTGTAGAGTGAAATGTCGACCGTAAATATAGCAGTGGAACTTTTGTGACTACGAATATAATCCCAAGTACCTCTTTTTCAATCTGCGAATAATTTTTTTCCACAGTAAGCAAAGCTTTTGATGTGTGAGCTATCAGTTTAACTGTTCCATCAGTTATCTTATGAAGAATGCATGCCCCTACTCCATACAAACTAGCATTGCTGGCAACAATGTTTTCCAAGTCTGGGTTGTAATGTGTAAGAAATAAGTCTGACATCAGTGTTTGCTTTTTTTTTTTAAATGCTTCCTGACATTCTGCTGTCCAAACCCAGGGCTTCTCTTTCTTTAATAGTTCATTAAGTCGGGCATGCAAATCATGCATATTTTGTATGAATGCCTGGTAATAATTTGCTACTCCAAGGAAGCTCTGCAATGAAATGGTGTTATTTGGAGCCGGCATGTCTTTAATCATGGCAGCCAATTCAGGATTTGATCTCCTGCCATCCTTGTTGATTATGTGTCATAGGTATTTGATTTTTTCCATGAAAAAATCACATTTGGTCTTTTTAAGTTTGAAACCGTAATCTTGAATCTTAGCAAAAACTTTGTGGATGTGATCCTTATGTTCAATTATGCTTTGGCTTTTCATCAGAATGTCATCTAAATAAACGACTGAGAAGTCAAGGCTGCTCAACATAGTATCCATGAGTTGCTGGAAAAGAGATGTCTTTGAACTGAAAAGCTCCATGAGTAATTCCACTGCTTCGGTGAATATCAACTCACTAGTCTTCCTTGGCAGAATGTAGTTTATGAATTTTGTGTGCTCAGATGTGGCAAGTTTCCTCAGAAGAAGACATACTTTTTTCGAGTCGCTCCATTTTGCACAATCTGTAGTATGTATGTCCTCGTATCTTCTAAAGTATGACACAAAGGTTATGTCTTCCTTCGGAGTGTATGAAAAATTCTCTATCACGGTCCAAATGGTGTTTTGTGAAAAAGAAAATTTGTTTTCAATGGGATTACTACAGCTTGTCAGTTCTAAAACTTGCTTTTGAAATTCGAGCTGCTTCCTTTTCCTTTTGGGTTTGCAGAAGTAAATTTTCCATTTTTTCCTGTTGAGAGAGCAGTTGTTTTTGCCACTTCTTCTGTGCATTCTGGTAAAGTACCATTTACAAGATTAGATTTACAAGATCTAATAAAATACTCTTGAAATCCTCCATGTCTTTTTTTCCCAGTTTTACTTGTCTGTTTTTTTCCAGATGCTTTTCAAATGAAAAAACTATGACAAAAAATATAAATAAACTACATCCACTGTTAAAACAAATTGGCAATTACACGTAATTCTTTTACGAAATCTCATTTGACCGTGTTTTAGGAGAGTTCCTTTTTAATCCCAGTCATCCTTGCAAATCCTTGTGGCCAAGTTGTTGTGGCCTGTTAGGGGCCAAAAAGAAAGACACAGAAAGAAAGTAGGTTGAACACGTGTATTGAAATAACAGAACATATATACAAAATAAGAGTGTTATTAGTCAGCAGATAGAAGTGTTCGTCCAAACTGTCAGGTTAGACTGCGTCCCAACTGCCTGCTTAGAAAGTCTCGCAGGTTAGTATTTATGAAGGAGGAAGAGTTCATTCTAATGTAGATAGGTCACCATAACAGAACTGTTATGTAACATCAGACCTTTTATAATGCAGTGAATGCTGGACTATTCTATCATAGATGAGGACAAGACTTAAGGCAACAAAAATGTGGTTCTACAGAAGGATGCCGAGAATACCATAGACTCAATATGTTTTGTGATGTTAGCGGACACTTGTTGCCACTTTTGTAATGTCAACGAATACTTGTCGTCACTTTTGTAATGCTTGTTGTAGTAGAGACTTTGTAATTGCAGATATAACTGTAGTAACACCATTGAACAATACTGGTGCCAGACGCTTTCAAATAACACTCACACTAATAGTACTTGCTCAATAATACTCACTCAAAAAGTAACCACCGAATAGTCATCCGTGTAGTGATCAGTATAGAGAAATAGTATAAAAATAGTATAGAAAGTAGCGATCCGTATAGTAATAGAGGATGGTGTAGAAATAGTGATCCGAATAGTTACAGAATAGGAATGGTGATCATTTAGATGTCACGCTACTTCCTACTTATGTGTTTCCTCCATGGTCACGTGATCCACTTAATTCAATAATGGGATCGCCTGTGTTTGCTCTCTGGTGATCCGTGTTCAAACTCCAGTGTCAGCAGTGACATTTTATTTCTATATAATAATATGTGAGTAATAACTAAATTTTAGAAAAAATGTAAACAAAAAGGATGCTTATACTTAGCACCAGAAGGGGTACATAATGAGGAAAGAGAGCTTGGAAAATACACAGGAAATAATGAAGGCAAGTGGGATAGAGGAAAGCAACATAAACCTACCTGACGAGTTTGGCAGAACAGGGATTTGGAGAGATAGTGAAAAGACAAGACTTACTAAGCACTACAAAGGGCAGGAAATTGTGGAGTGCCATGATCATCAGTTTCCCAAAGGGACATGACATATAGAATAAGTTCAGACATTTACAGTTAGGAGATGCCATATTATTTCCATAGAATCAAATCACCCGTATTTCCTCCATATTCCACTTGTAAGGAGGAAGTTCCACTCAGATAGGTTTTTCATAAGAATTGCTACTTCATGAGAAAATCTCCAACAGGGATGCTTCCCTGAATACTGCCATCTTAACCTCTTCAAGTCAAAGGTAAATTGCTGTCTATTTTACTTAACCTCATTAATCTTCATTTCCTTTTACCTCTTTTTATATTTATATCATGCACCTCATTCAGTAGTCCTCTACCATGAGTGACTCTTGAGCCTTGTATAAATATTACTGAACTTTAAGAACCTATTTTCTTGAAAAATCATTTTAAGAAAGAAATTTTATAAATTTCACCTGAAAATAACACTGGCTGCTTGGTCAACGAATGCTGAATGTTTCTTTATAAGGAAACAGCTGATATTACCATTAGAGATTATGAAAACAGATACTACACTTTGATCTCAGTCCAATGACCAGAGATTGAAGAAAAGTGTAACTCGAGTGGAACTGGCTTCTTGGTCAATGAATGCTGAATGTTTCCTTATAAGTAAAAGGCTATTATTATTGGGTGAATTTAGTATAAAAAATACTAATTTTATAGTGAAAATGTTGATTTGCATAATAAAATCTGACACTTTATATCTAAAAAAAAATCCACTGAATATTTTATACTGTAATCTTGATGATGTAAATGTTTGAAACTTCTGTTCTCTACCTCAGATGGTAATCACCAAACATAATTTCCCTGGGCACTTCCGTTTCACTTTTACAGTAAAAACATACTGAGTTTGTTCTTTTGTTCAACCTTTGTTGAAACTCATTTCTTCTGCTGTTCAATGTTTAATAATAGATTAATTGATATTGTGTCTTCATTTCCAGATGTTGAGTTTGGCGTTTC
This sequence comes from Acanthosepion lycidas, assembly GCA_963932145.1. Lineage (NCBI taxonomy): Eukaryota > Metazoa > Mollusca > Cephalopoda > Sepiida > Sepiidae > Acanthosepion > Acanthosepion lycidas. The sequence goes on along the minus strand of OZ010599.1, from coordinate 92,500,552 downwards.
ATTGCTGTAAGGTAAATGTTAATCAGAACACTAAGTTCTTTGTTCAGCAAAATAAGGTTCTCACATTTGAGAATTACAAATGGCTGCCACTGGAACAATATGGCTGCCATAATGATATAGCTGCTCTATACTATTATAAATATTATTGCACTCTCGAAGATGAATTGTGACTTCCACTGTATCAAGATGTGATTTTGATTTGATGCCTTGAATCTTTGAAGACTAAAAATGTACAATTTTATATAAGCCATCAGCAATTGCTTTGCCCATTCAACATGATGGTCAATCTAATAAAAAAATTCCTTAATTTTATGACTAGTGTTGATATTGGAAACTAGCCACCACTAACCAACAATTTAGATGAAAGGTTGCTTCCCCGATCACTACAGTCTTAGAGTTAACCATTATCTTCCACATATATCCACATAAGATGTGCCTGTAACTGTGTAACCCTCTACCATAAGTGGCTCTAGGGGCCTTGTAAAGGACAAACATTATAGTAAAAAAAGAAACAAAAGTATGATTAGATAAAAAACGGAAGGTTGTTACAAAATCTAATATTAATTTCAACATTTTAATGAATAACATATGCCAAAGTTTGTCCTATAATTTCTATCTTTTAATCAACAAGAAAGTTGAAAGTTTCAGCACCTAACTCAAGCTGATGGGGTCAATGGTGATCTCCATTGGAGATCAGCTTTTTTAAAATTCTTTCTGTGTAAGAACTTTTTAGTACTTACATACACATACACCTAGTTAGTGTTTTACATATCAACGGACTTTTTTTGACTATGTCCCAGTTTTTGAGGTACACTGACATGAATGAGAATAAATTGTGAATTGCCATGTCTTCTTAGGAAAGATAGTGGAGAAGATTTCCTTTTCTCTCTCAACAGTTTTTGAATTGAGAGTAGTCACCTATGCCATGTCCCTTCAGGATGTAGGTGATCATGGCTCTCCACAGATTCCTATTTCTTTATTATCTGTGAATTGGAATGACTTCTTGGGAAAGATAGTGGAGTGGTTTCCTGATGCCTTCTCCATGGTTTTGAATTCAATGTAGTCATCTATGCCATGTTCCTTCAGGATGTAGGTGATCATGGCTCTCCACAGATTCCTTATTATTTATTATCTGTGAATTGCCATGACCTTTTGTAAAAGACAGTGGAGTGGATTTAATATTCAGCAAGTTTTATGCTTTCATTGGTTTTATTAATTTAGGATGCTGAAACTATTTAAACCATTATTGTCTGTCATCCATGTTTTTAAAGAGAGAGTTTACCTAAAATTTAAAATCTGCCAGCCTGAAGATTGCCATAGCCAGCAAGTTAGATTAGGTAAAAAGTACTAAACTTTTAAGGAATTTTTTATGCAGTAATGTGTAAATTATTATTATCATTATTATTATTGAATAAATTATAAAAAAAACATTCACAAAGAGAAAGTTCTTTTGGTCTGAAGTGTGCTAGTAAATTAATTTTCAAAATGGTAAGCAATGATCAGTTTTTAGGTGACTAATTGAAATTCAGAGGGTGGACCCAAACTTTTGACCTGTACTGTATATCTTTTATTATAAATATGCAAGTGTCTATCTATGTGTGTGCTGGGGGTGGGGGTGGAGAGCAAAGAAAAAGATTGACATAAAGACATATACCAGATATTTTAGAGTTTTTAAGAATTTGAATATTCTGATTTCATGGGATAAAAAATGATTGTTTAGCATCAAGAAAATCATTGTTTTGCTGAAAGAGGACTCCCACTTGCATAGATGATAATTTAGCTATTGTCTTGTCTAAAATGCCATTCAAAAAAGGAAATAAAGGAAAACCAGTATGATCAAAAAGAAAGAAAAAAATAATAGAAAAGAAAGAAAAAGGAAGAAAGGAAAACCTTAATAAGGAGGAAAGAAAAAATAACAGAGAAGAAGGAAAAAAAAGAAAAACCCAAATGATAAAAAGGAAAGAAAAAATAACAGAAAAGAAAGAAAAGGAAGGAAAAGAAGAAAGAAAGAAAAACCTTAATGATAAGAAAGAAAAAATAACAGAAAAGAAAAAAAATCCTTAATGAAAAGAAGGAAAGAAAAAATAACAAGGAGAAGAAAGGAAAAGAGAAAGAAAGGAAGATCAGAATGATAAAAAGGAAAGAAAATTAACAGAAAAGAAAAAAAAAGGAAAGGAAAGAAAAGAAGAAAGAAAGAAAGAAAGACCAGAATGATAAAAAGGAAAGAAAATTAACAGAAAAGAAATAAAAAAGGAAAGAAAAGAAGAAAGAAAGACCAGAATGATAAAAAGGAAAGAAAAAAAAAAGAATAAACAGAACAGAATGGAATAAAAGAAAGGCAGGAAAGAGAGATGGATCCTACCAGAAACAGTATATCTTTTTATAGCAATTTTGTTAGTGGTTATAGACCAAAGTGAAAACACTCATGTGTATGCCACAGGTAACAAGATGTCTATCATATGAGACCCTCTTTATTTCCAAAATGAGGCTTTATTACCAAAAATAATTGTTCTCTTTTAAGGAGCATAACTCTACATAATTAATGAACTAACCAGAATGACATAAGAATAGCCGCTTACCTAGAACAATAATAACAATCATACAAAGGAAGTCAATGGGGACCAAAAAAGCTCCACCTAGTGAGTGACTGAAGCAGAAAAGAGAAAGATGGCGCTTTCATGCAGACATAAGAAATAAATGAAAGACAGAAAAGTTATAGCAGTATGCAAGCAAACTGTAGAACTGAATGAGATAAAAGTCTGAGAAGAACATAGCATAGTAGGTGGTTCAATGTAAGGTGGAAGACAGTGATTTTGTGGGTGGGGATTGTGTGCAGACATTGGTAGTAGTGCAATGCTTGTCAGATCAGGTCTGGTTTAGTCAAGTATTCTTTGATCATTGACCTCTGTTGCTTATCAACTGAATAAGATTGAGATTTTTCTTAATTACTTAATTCTCAATTAATTTTCTTCATCATAATGTATAGAGAAAGTTTCTTAACTGAGTTAAAAAGCAATTGGGATGTTCAGATGCAAAAAATCATTAACCAGAAATAAAAATTTTGTTGGCATTAAATAATCCATTGAGGTTGATATACCGTAAAACAAACCAAACCAAACCAAACCCTTTTACTGTTGAAATAGCTAAATGCAACTGTCACTTCTACTCCAACAGTTTCTTTTCTTGCACTTCTTGCCTGTAGAACTCCTTTCTATTCTGTTTCTTTTGTTTAATAATAATACAGCGGAACCTCATTTCTGAAGGCCGTTTGTAACCTGAAATGTTCATAAACCGAAACTATTTTTCCAATAGGAATCAAAATAGAGTAAAAAGTCACAGTATAATAAAATTGGAAAAGAAAAGCACGCTACAATACACAAATGTATATAACACAATGGTTGACTCAGAAATCATTCCATTTGAGTTAACTTGTTTTGGCAATGTTGTTCAAGAACAAAAATTTTCTTTGATAACAGGCATTTTCATCTAAAATTTTCTGTTCAAAATTAATTTGTTTGACATGTGAGATGTTCAAGAACTGAGGTTATACTGTATATTGGAGGTGCAATCTCCCAGGTGTCATGAGAATTCCCAAACAACATTCTTTTTACATTAGGGGGATTTTTGAGTTCTGGTGTTGTTGGCAATAATTAAATTAGAAAGTTTTAAACTTTTCATAGTAGATGATAAATCTTATGTGCTTGTTAGGATTATTGCGTCATATGTTCTGTTGAATTAATCTGGAAGATTGCATCTTCAACACTAATAATCAAAAAACAGCATTAAATACTTACATCGAGCATGCATGCACCACACTCTCTCGCAGATTAACATGTCAACTGTCAATCCATGCCCACATCAACTTCCACATCATGAGCAATCAAAATATAACTATCAACATAATTGTTGTAGCATACCTATGGACGATAATGGGTATGTCCCCATACATATAAATCTAGTAGTAAATACTGTATGTAGGTTTGCAGCTGGAGATTCATTGTGGAATTCATTTGACTTACTTCTAGCAGTTGACTCCTTCTTCTACACACTGCTGGTGAATCTTATATGTGTTGTTCTTGTCCTAAGTATTATCATTCATTACCAACCTTTGTGTGATTATTCTATTCAGTAACCTTCCCTAGGTTACAAGATTTTGGCAACAAGGATTAGCCAAAATTACAACATTCTGGTGACAAGGATTAACCAAAATTACAACAATCAGAGAAACATTTGTGGATAACAACAAAATACTCAAAAACTGAGAAGCTATTATTATACAAAATAAACAGCCAACATTAAACAAAATATCATTCCTGAAAGGAGATGATATCTTGAAGTGTATATGATAAAATTATTTAAATATAATGTATATATTACATTAGTATTAAAAAATAAAACAAAATAAAATAACTAAATAAACTGCATTATTTTTGTGCAGACTTGTTGCTAAATGATTATCAAGGTGTTGACAAAGGAATTCTAACTACCACACAGACAACACATTGGTTCTTGATAATGACTGTGATGATGGAAAGTACTTGAACAAAACAATAACAAAAATGAACTTTGGACAGTTTATCCACAACTTCAAGCACTGTCTCAACACCTTATCCAAAAATTGGAAAAATGTAATAAAAATTAAACAGAGAGACCTTGTCGGTTCTTTTTAATTAAACTTGTTTAGATGAATACTTGCTGCCTAAATATGCCTTATATATCAAGTATGAGGTGCAGTTCAATTTACATTACATTGAACTGCACCTCATACTTGATATTAAAATAACTGATCCAACGTGCAACTTTCGGATAATAACTGTGATATTCCTGTATTTATTGAACAATTTAGTTCATGCCACATTGACTGAAAAACCTACCAGTACAAAAGAATTCTCCTATTACCATATTAGTACAAAAACGCACAATCTTAAAATTTAAAAATTCAACCTCAGCATTGCGACCGCATGCTCCAAAGAAATTTCTTACAATTAACAATAACACATTTCTAAAGACATTTTTTCAGATTACATCTATATTTTCGTTGTCCTGTTATTACTGAGAAGTAAAAAACAAAAACAAATCTATTTCCATACCTGAAGTTGTCTGTAGGAACAGATGAAAGCTTGTAAAAAAACTAAAAAAGACCTTATGCAACTGGAATTTATAAACAGGGATCATAACATTCATCTACAGGTTCGGGGTTAGTGTACTTTATTAAAATTGTTTGCGAAGATGTATTCTCGCCATTTAAATCATTAACTGCTATATCTGTTTTTTGTATGAATGATTCATGTAATATATATATATATATATATTAAAACTGGTTTTGTTAAATAATTTGGACATGTTCTGTCTACTTATTCTCAATAGGATCCTTTCATATTCGCGGATAAGCTTTTTTGCATGGTTACTAAAAGATGAGAGGAAAACATCCTGTTTGCTCATATTGTATTTATTTCCAAGTACTTTTAACATAGCATAATGTCATCATCCGGGTATTGTTAATTATAGAATAAGTATTTAGTGTTCATGGTTGTCAAGGAAAAAAATTGTTGTGGTCATCCAAAAATTACCTTTTTTATATGATGACAATCTGCTATGTCGAAAGGACTTGGAATAAATACAATATGAGCCAACACGGTATTTTCCTCTTGACTTTTAATAACCGCACAAAAAGCTTATCTGCAAATATGAAAGGATCTTATCGAGAATAAGTAAACAGAACATGTCTAAATTATTTAACAAAACCTATCTTAATGAAAATATGCTGCTGAAATATATGCATTTCATATATCTATCTATCTATCTATATATATATATATATATATATATATATATGTATATATATTTATAGTTGCCCACTTGAATTCCAGCCAGGCCCAACACATGATGGCTCAGAATTAATACTTCTACTAGAATTCACAAATAATACATCTCACAAAGTCAAAATATGAAAATAAACTAATAACACCAAAGCAACCCCCTTAAAAATGGCTAAAGAAGTGGATGGAAGCACTTGGGCCAATCAACAATATTTTGTATTACCCTACTCCCACCAAATGGAAAAATGTAAGAACAATGGAAAAATTAAATAAAAATTAATAAAATTTTTCTTGTCTGTCATATTTAATAAAAGATGTTTTAAAGAAAGGCTGCTGTCCATATATATATATATATATATATATATAACAAAGTGTAGGAGAACCATCAGTAGGATTACAGCGTTCACAACATTAATTTAAAAATAGTGCTCAATACACAAAGTAGAGCCGTAAATATTTATTTATCCTATTCAGTGTTACATTTGAAAATGCACATATTTATGAGCACTATTTTTAAATTAATGTTGTGAACGCTGTAATCCTATAATTTAATAAATAGTTAGATTAAAATCAAATTCTTATAAGAGCAAACATACTGAGGTGTATATTATTGGGTTGAATGTTAGTGAGGGTCACTTGCTAACAGTGTAGAGCCAGCCAAATTTAAACAGCAGTCTGGTTTGTATAAAAACCACCAGGTAGCTTTCTTTGTATGTATGTGTGCATATTATATATATATATATATATATATATATATATATATATATATATATATATAGATAGATAGATAGATAGATATTTAGTTATCTTATGCAGTGTTACATTAGAACATGCACATATCCACTACAAAATTGTACATTTTTGTTTCAATGTTAAGGAACAAAAATGTACAATTTTGCAGTGGATATGTGCATTTTCAAATGTAACACTGTAAAGATATATATATATATATGCAAGTTTTGTTGAAAATGACTGACAAGGTGCTGTGGTTGAATTTTTTATATACTTTTCCATGCATTATATAATTTTTTTTTTCTTTTTAGGGCATAAATTATATAAAAATTGTCCAAAAAATGTACAGAAAGGTTAAAAATAATGGAAGCATTATTAATAAAAAAGAAAAAGCAAACACCCAATAATATCAACTATGAACATTGCTAGAAAATGTGCTGACCATGTTTGGAAAATAACATATTCCTAGAACTCTAAATAATAAATAAAACAATCCATACATTCAGTTAAAAGTGAAATAAAATTCATCCTTGATGATGGCTAAAAGTATATCTGAAAGCACATGGAAAAAATTCAGACAATTTTTATGTAAACCTAACTGTAACCTTCACCTTCTGGAAAGGGTGTGCCAGTGGTGTAATGGTTAATGACTCAGATTGGAAATTGGTAAGCTGAGTTCAAATTCCAGTTGAGTTTGGTATGTTCACTTTTACACAAATATCCTTAGTGAAGGTATGAATCTATCTCATTCCCTTCAAGTATGGGTTAAATAGTGGGGCAGACTGGGCTCACACAACCAGTCTATTAGAAAGACAAATCTGAATTCAAAACTCAGCTACCTGAAGCTTTATAAAGATGGTTAAACATGGTGGGGTTGAGATGGAGGTATTATGTCTGTAAGACAAAAACACAATGGATTTTAACAAATGTAGATTATTCCATGGGAGAGTGATTATACAGAATAATGTTGACAACAATGGGCATTGGGTCCAAGGAAGATAAATGGATGAATATAATTTTGTATCCAACCTTGACATTATGGCAAGCTTCTTCACTGCAGCAGAAATAAAATGAAAAGAGGATTTAAAATTGTTGCAATTTTAATTTATAGATCCAGAAATTGACTCAGAAACATTTTTTTCCCTTGAGAAATGGTTGATTTAACTAAGGATCTAATTAGGATTCAAATCCATCCCCACTCAAAAAAAAACCCCAAAAACAAATGCTTGAAGTCTTTGATTAATTAATATTTTATACACCATGTTATGAGCAACTGATTCAAAAATATTTCTAATAAACGGTATATATCTATTCTCAAATAGATGTTTATATGTCATACAATATATAAACATTTTCATTCCCTCTAATGATTACATATATAGTGACATAGCAAATACTAAAAGCAGAGATAGAAATTCATTGGAAATGATTTTACTATAGGAATGCATTGCAAATTATTTACTAGCCATTTATGTAAGCTGTCTTATCACTGATAGGATTTATTGAATAAATCCATCCAAACTCACATTCCCTCTAATGATTACATATATAGTGACATAGCAAATACTAAAAGCATAGATAGAAATTTATTGGTGACCTTGTGGCATTGAAAAAAGAACGTAATCAGTTATCAGACTTATACTTTGAGAAACTTTTGTAACGGATGCCAAAAATTTATGCTGCAGTAATCAATGCTAAAGGAGGATATTTTGATGAGAGCAAAATTTAATCATAAAACGCTTTTTTTACTTTTTGTCATAATAAAACTTCTAATAAAAAATAATGTCTCACTTTTTTAACAATGTATAATAATTTTCTCTTATTTAAAACAATGACAAACCACTTTACTATTTTTTCTTAGGCTTGGCATTTCAAAGATAATCAAAAATGATTGCATACATCCTGAAGAAATGAAGTATTTTTTAAAATGGCTACAAAAAGATATTATATGTAGAACCTAACAATTAATAAATTTCATTATGATGTGATTAGAAAATAAAATATTTTTGATACATTCCAATTACTGAGCAATAATCAAAGATAACAGGATGCAAGGCATTTTTTCTTAAATTTTTATTCTCTTTTTATGTTGTCCCTGGTTGGATTTTCTGAGCAATTTGTTATTTTTGTCTGTGTTTTATGTTCCATAAGCATACATGCATGTTTGCATGTCCTTTCTTTCTCTCTCCTGTTTCATATATGTATATATCCATTTCTTCCCTTTTTCTTTTTCCTCTTTTTGATTTAAAGTGGGGGCTAGTCTCTTTGCTGTATGTTTCCCTTTCTTTTGGAGTCTCTATCTTGCATATGCATGCATTATTGGGCCTTAATTGTTTGTCAAGCCTTTTCTTTTTAGGTTTTTGTTGCTGCACGCCAACACTTGTTCTGAGCATTTCTGCGCATGCATATTCTGCATTTCTCCTTGGATCAAAATTCTTGGTCATGGTGCCCGTTGTAAACATGCAATACCAAACCCCTCCCTCAGTTTGTCCAGCTAATGATTACTTCACATTGCATCTGCATTCTAGTTCACATCAGTGTGCATCGAAAGGTGGGAAGTGTCAGCTGGACATTCACAATGTAACAAAAATGAAAACTTGCACCACATCTAGAAATGATAAGAGTTATAATCCAAATGATGAGAGATCTTGTATATGCTGGATCCCTTCAGGACATAGGTGATCATGACTCTCCACAGTATCCTGTTCTTTGTAGCTCTTAGTAAATTATGTCTTTTTACTGTCTCCCCTAAACCTTTTTAGTGATTAGCTACTTCAATAATTAAATGGGTAAGGTTTCTTATGTGAACATTTTATAGTACATGAAATAATGATGGTGAAAAAGATTAGATGCACAAATTAACTAACCAATTGATTTGAAAATCAAGATAACATTTATTAAAACAGAATTAACAAAAGGAAAGTTTAAAACAAGAGTTTCTTTTGTTAGAAGTAAATTGCACATACAAGAAAATTACTATGGTTAGTTAATATAACCCCTAGTTAGTTAATTTGTGCATCTCATCTTTTTTACCATCATCCTGTGATCTTTGATTATTGTTCATTTTGTAGCCATTTTAAAAAAAAATACTTTATTTCTTCAGGATATACGCAATCATTTTTTTATTTTCTTTGAAATGCCAATCCTTCTTAGGAAAGATAGTGAAGTGGTTCCCCATTGTTTTCTTTAGTTTAGAATAGTCTTTCTCCATTTAGGATGTAGGCAATCATGGCTCTCCACAGAGTCCATTTTTTTTATTATCTGCAAATTTCAACTAACCAATTGATTTGAAAAGCAAGATAACATTTATTAAAACAGAATTAAACTTGAGAGAAGATCAAAAGTATTTGGGAAATGAAAATAAAAAAATTTAAACAGCTATAGCACATTTCTCTCATCCTTTAATATCAATACATGGAAGGTTATTCATGAGTATGAACGGATTTTATTAAAAATTAGCAGACATAATATATGTAATTTATTCAATCAGACATATACATATATATATATATATATATATATATATATATGTGTGTGTGTGTATTTGGGAAGCAAACTTTCTTTCAAGCATCTTTCATTGGAAACAACTGAGAAGGAAGTTTTAATTAATCTTTTATTGTGTTTTTCCAGTATTCTAACATTTTACCATTTTCAGGAATTAAAGAATATAAAAACTGTCCATAGTTATAATTGTTCTATAGCCATTATGTTATTTTGGGATGGTGAATTTGTGTGTGCTGACTTCTACATAGTACTTTAGCAGTGTGGAGTACATGTGAAGGCTGTATGCTTTTTTGGTGGTCAAGTGCTATATGAAACTGATTGGCATGGGCATCACTTCTATTTTTAGAAAATCTTTAACAGGCCATCTCCACTACTAAATAGTGTATGATTGATAGCGGGAGATTGGTATTTAATTAGCAATGCTTCTCTAATGATGAGTTGTGTATGACTATGTGATTTGAAAAGAATTTTTGTGTTATTGACTAGAATTTTTCTTAAAGGTTCTTGTAAATTATGAGTTAACAACTGTTTGTTAATCGCACTCTGCTTCAACACCAGTAACCAAATGCAACACCACAAAATGTCAACATATTTTATTACAACCAGATACACAATAATTATGAGCAGGATGAAATTTGGAAAGGAAAATCATTAAATGCCATATTTCTGCTGTTACCCCTGACAAACATATAAAGTTCAGAATATATGAAATGGAAAACTGCAAACCTCATCATCACCAACCAAAATAACCATACCTTATCTAACCTAGCAGTGACCAATATAGTGTGCCAATATCAGTGCCCAGTACAAAATTGTGTTACTTGTCAAAAATCAATTACCTATATCGGACACACCACTACCTCCTTAAGTAGATGCCTTACATGCTACCTAAGTAGAAGTAGTCAAGATTAATTAAATCTTCCTTCATTTAATTCAACTAAAATGGTTATAGTCAATAAGGGTCAAGTCTGTACCAAAGATCTCTGCAGAAAAATCAGTAATTTTGACCAAACCTTTAAGATTTTCTGACTTAACAACAAGGCTGCATGTTTCATATATCCATATAAAAATTCTGTCCTCTTTGGTAACTCCTAATATAAAACTGCTGTAAGGATTACCCTCACTTTGTTTGCCAGGATTCCTGCTAAGAGTCCTTTTATTCAAGACTACAAAAAGAAGCACTTTCTCTTTCCCCACTACACTTTTGATCTAGAATGTAGTTGCTTCAAGTCAAATGTCTTGGTGCCACTGAGGAAAATATTTTTCTCCAGGCAGTTGACTTCTAAACTTCAGACTCATCCATATGACACATCATATATACACACATTTTCTAACCAAAAAAGCCTGTAATGTTTTTCATCCTCCTTTTCAGTTATTCGCGTATGGACAAGGATATTTTCCCTCTTCTTGAATTACATTATTCTTTATATAAAAATATATGCATATAAAATTCCTAGATATGTTGAATTCATTTTCTTTGAAAGATCTCAACCTCATCTGCAACAAGTCGTAACTCCTTCCACTACAAACTTGTGACCAACGGTAACCTTGTCCAATACAAATTTAAACACTATTCATTATACTGTTATTGTGGACACTTAAGGGTAGATATTGTGTGTTGAGTACATATGCTACATATTCTGTATTTTAATGTGAACAGAGACAATTTGGTGAGAAAATAAGAACTAAAGAGAAGAAAACATTACATCACAATATTGTTGGATGACCACCTCCTGATGATAATCACAGGCATCACAATATTTGAAAGACTCTTCCTCTTTTCCCTTTGATTTTTGGCGCAGCAACACATTTCTTTTTGCTCTGATATCTAAGTACTTGACTGAAAATTGTATTAAACTGTTCATAACTTCAACTTTCTTTCTTTATCCTTCTGTAACATGTCTTTTATTGTTTTTTGAAATTCCATGTTTTGTGGTCTGTTTTTTTACCCAGACACACATGAGTCCACCACATATCGACAAATATACCAGGAGCCATAAAATGATAATACTTTCTATTCCTGCAACAATATAAAGAATTTCAGTTCAGTTATGTGCCATGCGTGATACACACTTAGGTGATCATGTATCTTTCAATACATGACCGACGAGGCAGATTTTTCCTGCAGTAGGTTGCCATTACTTTCTGCAATAGACCAATTGCCATCCAAGGCTATAGAACCCAGTCTGTCCTGCTATTTACCCATAGCTACAAGGAGAAGAAGAGGATTCATACCTTTCCCAAGGGTATTAGCATGTACGTGAATGTAATGAATTTGACTGGAATTTGAACTTGGCTCTCCAATTCTTCAATCTGAGCTGCTATCCGCTACTCTATCTATCTATCTATCTATCTATATATATATATATATTTTTATTTTTTTTTATTTTATTTTTTTTTTTTTCAAAGCTTCAACATTGGCCTCATCTTCTAAGTTTATGGCTAGTCAATGAATTAATGGCCTTACTTCAATATTTATCAAACTTTCTACAAAGTCAAGCAGATATACATCTTGTTTTGCATTCTCATTGACTCTGTGCTAAAAGGGTAAGTTATTAATGGCAAAATGAAGTAAGTTGACAACAAATGATTTTACTTTGTTGTCATCCCAGAAATATTGATTGCTAAGAGCCCATAAATTATAAATATATTTGGAAATAACATAAGTAGTTTTAAAATGATAGATTTGTTCTTCTGTTGCCAAGCAAAATGGTTATTCAGCTAATAATCCAAGCATATCACATGACAAATTATGTTAATAGCAGCCATTTCAATTTTGCCATATTTGTTTCATTTGGTCTTTTTATGAACTTGTATTGAATTTTTTTTTAAACTATGCAGACAATGATTAAAAATTTCCATCTTTTACTTTTTTTAAATTATTTTTAAAATATGAAAAAGCATAATCAAATTAATTTTTGAGTCCTGGTAACAAGCCAGGATTTCTAGTACTGCAGGTAGGTTTCTCTTATGGGGAATATTGTACAACATAATGAACTTAACCTCTATTTGGCTCTGGGTAGTGCAAAGCTTAACATTATAAATAACAACTTCTTTGTTCTAAGATAATGAAGAAAAGCTTTTAGAAATTTAGAGTTTAACTGGAATTAATCTTTCAGAGTAATGTCTGTTAAAATGGTAAATAAAAATGTCTGTATAATATATATGAAAATTATGAATTGAAAATGTTAAAAATGTCAACAAAAAAGGTCTGTTAAACTGGGAATTAAATATTTCTTAAAAATGTCTGTTAAAATTGTGAACTGAAATTGTTTATAAAACCTTCTTAAAATTTGCACTGGGAATATCTATTACAAATGTACATCAAAATGTTGGATAACCAAGTGGACAGAAATGGTTGGAGGTCAAATCCAAACAGTTCAAAAATCATCTTTTTTTTTTTCATCTCTCCAACATCTCTATCTTTTTTAAAGGTGTCCTGTAATCTTTGTGCGGTAATTTCCAAAGTTTTGTCTTGGTATAATTTCTTTTGGAAAAGGATTGCAGGGTAAAAAAAAAAGAAGTTTTCTTTTCTTTTTGTTGCTGGGGTGGGGAATTGTTTTAAAACAATTTCTTTTCTTGCAAATCAATCACAAAGTAAAAAAAAGAAAAAACTGCTATTTTCACCATGTTCAACCCCAGAGTACGTAACTAGTAGTTACTCATATATCCTAGCCATTGTAAGATTTTTTTTTCTAATTGTTTACCTATAAAAGGCCTAAGAGCCACTCAAGATATAGGGTTACTGGTTGAGGTTTTTGTATAATGTAAAAGGTCAAGGTAGGAGTTAGTATTATGAGGATATGTAGGAAAGATAATGGTTAACCCTAGACATGAAGAAATTTATGCTTGTAACAATCCTGGAAACATCTTCTCGAGAGACTTTTCCTCAAAGTGGTGGTTCTTGGGAGAATCTCTCTGAATAGAACTTTGTTGATATTAAAAGAATTGATTATTAGTAAGAAATGGGAATGAATTGTTCCAGTGTATATGGCATGGTGTTTTTGAACTCTAGTGAAGCTGAAAATGAAGATATGAGAGAGGTTAGTATATTTGACTTTTTTTATGGCTTATCAACCGTTTGCAGGTTATTTAAAGCCAGAAAATATTTTTAGATTCTAAGAATGTTTTTTTTTTTTAGATAATTATGATTTACTGATATAAGTTTTACTAATTAATCCACAGCTGGGGGAGAAGAAGTGAATTCAGGCCGAATCAGAGTTTGATAAACAAACAAGAAATGTGGATATAAAGTAAGGGATTAATTCTATTTTACAATCAGTATATAAATTGACCCCTTACTTTGTGGCCATGGTAGCTTCTATTCATTTATATTCCAGAGAGAGTAAATACATCTAAAAGACATGCCTTTATAACTAATCAGTATTTCATTAATTGATTGATTCATATTCTACGGTTTATCAACACTTTGCAGGTTTATTAAAATCAGAAAATATTTTTAGATTCTAAGAATGTTCTCAGAAATAATAATGATTTAGTGATACAAGTCATACTACTTAACCCATAATTGTGGAGAAAACAAGTGGATTTTCCTTTCACAAGGTATTTGGGCTTAAGTGAATGTAACAAACTCAGCTGGAATTGAAACTTGGCTCTCTGATCTCCAATTCTGAGCTGTTGTCCATGCTTATGGCACCTGGTATACCTAAACGGTCATCCATCTAAGTATTGACTAGGTTCAGCACTGCTTAATTTTGGTGATAGTATGAGAATCAGTGTTTCAATGTGATATAGTGTAAAGAGATCTTGGACTATTTCCTTGGTATTCCTTTGCTTAACACACATGATGTGGATTTATTGATATTATTTCATTACATGAAACTCTGAGTCATGCTACCGGTAAGGAATCATATGTATATTTATTTGACGACTACACTGAAATTCTGAGTTGTGTTACCAGTGTGAAATATATATATATATATATATATATATATATATATATATAGCACATATAGTGCTGGTGTTAATAAAACAGTGGTCGATATTTATTAATGTATACTCTGTTGTATTATAATACAACAGTGTATACATTAATAAATATCGATATTTTTTAGGAATATTATGGTTTGTTTATGTTTTTGTTTATATATATATATATATAAATAAAATAAAGAACATGTAATCTCCTTTTAATAATGAAAAATTTATGTTAACAACTCTAAAAAATACTTTAATTTTTTTTTTACACACATATATATACAAATTCTGTTTATTTTAAATGCCAAATATAATTTTTAAAATTAAAAAAACTGTCATGCCAGTATAATATATATATCTACAGTAGCATTATGATAACCTGATATATTTTTAAAATCTAAATTATGTAACATCTAAGTCTATACTCATCACTTGAAGATTGTGTTGTGCATGAAACTCAGAGTTGCATTATCATTGAGGAATAATATATTAGTTAATATTTACACACACACACACACACACACATATATGTATTAACATACATTCATAATACACACACACACACATGTATTAACATACATTCATTAATACACACACACACGTATTAACATACATTCATTAATACATGCACACGCATGTATTAACATACATTCATTAATACATGCACATGCATATATTAACATACATTCATTAATACATGCACACACATACATGTATTAACATACATTCATGCATCTATTAACATGCATTCATTAATACACACACACACGTATTAACATATATTCATTAATACACACACACATATGTATTAACATATATTCATTAATACACACACATGTATTAACATATATTCATTAATACACACACATGTATTAACATATATTCATTAATACACACACATGTATTAACATATATTCAGTAATACACACACACACACACATATATTAACATATATTCATTAATACACACACACATATATTAACATATATTCATTAATACACACACACACATCTATTAACATACATTCATTAATACACACGCACACACATGTATTAGCATATATTCATTAATACACACACACACATCTATTAACATACATTCATTAATACACACGCACACACATGTATTAACATATATTCATTAATACACACACATGTATTAACATATATTCATTAATACACACACACACGTTAACATATATTCATTAATACACACACGCACACACATGCACACACTCCCCCACCAGAAATTCTTTTGTTTCTGTTGTTCACTGAAGGTATTTGGATTTAAGATCAAAAGATGAATATGAGACAAGAGTTCAGAATTTCAATTTTTATTTCCTGGCATTTACATTTAAATGTGTTAAACAACTTAGAACATACCACCTTTTGTTTAAACCCATCCATTTTTCAAGTGACCAAATCTATTGGAACAAGTGACTGACGTGTTTTTTGTTGCCCAGGTGTTGCCTTTTAGATTTATTGTTTAAAAATTAAATAGCTCTGAATGACTACTTTTGGTTTTAAACTCGGGTTTCACATGTAAAGACTGCATTTCTTGTTGAAAAGGATAAACCAACATGAAGATAAATGAGCAACCTGTAGGAGAAAAGCAAGCTATTTTGAAGCTGAGAAATGAAGGAAAATTGATCAGAGCCATTGGACAAACATTAGGCATAGCCAACACAACAATTTGTAATGTTTTGAAAAAGAAAGAACCTTCTGGTGTAACAAGAAACAAACATAGAAGAGGTTGGTCAAGGAAAACAACAGCAGTTGAGAGAAACATTGTGAGAACTGTGAAAAAACCCAAAACAACAGTCAAGGATATCATCAACAACCTACACAGTGCAGGTGTGAAGGTTTTGCAGTCCACCATTCAAAGAAGACTTTGAGTAGAAATATAGAGGCCATACCACAAGATTCAAACCACTCATCAGCAGTAAGAATTGGAAGGCCAGGTTGGAATTTGAAAAGAATACGGAGATGACACAAAAATTCTGGAAGAAAGTTTTAGGGACTGATGAGACCAACATTAATCTCTACAAAAGTGATGGATAAGACAAAGTGTGGGGAAATAAAGGATCTGCTTATGATACAAAGCATCATCTGTGAAGCATGGTGGATGCAGTGTCTTGGCTTGGGCTTGCGTCGTTGCTTCTGGAACAGGTTCAGTTATATTTATTGATGATGTAACTCATGATGGTACAAGCAGAATGAATTTGGAAGTCTACAAAAATATTTTTTCTGCCAATTTACAGAGAAATGTATCAGGAGGAATTTTATGATGTATCAGGACAATAACCCAAAACATTCAGTCAACACAACAAAGGACTTCATCAGAAGAAAAAGTGGACAGACCATAACCTAATAGAGCAAGCATGAATTTTATCTCCTGAAGAGGAGACTGAAGGAAGAATCCCACTGAAACAAACAACAACTGAAAGAGGCCGCATTATAAATGAGAAAAAGCATCACAAAGGAAGAATTGAACAGTTTGGGGATGTCAGTGGCTCACAGGCTTCATATATGAATAAAAAAAGACAAGAGGAAAAACTATTCTTAGCTGACACATTTCGTCCTCTGAGCGATTTCATTTAGGTAATGTAGGGTTTATTTTGATGCACCTGTTTATATACAAAAGTGAGGATACCATTGGTTTATCAAGGCTTTTAAATTTAAGAATGTTCATGAATATTCATCAGGTGGTTGAAAGGTCAGTCAAAACTTGTGAAGGACACAAAATATCATCATTCAAAGTTTGGTAAAAAGTGAATAATATTCAAAAAATCTTTTCTTTTGAAATGGAAAAAAAAAAAAAAATTTAATCATAAATTGTTCTGATAAACTTTCCTCTATGTAGTTGAAATGGCTAGATATATCCATGAGTTCTATACTAACAGTTTCTTCCATCACACTTCTTGCATGTGGAACTCTCTTCCAGCTTCTTGCTTCCCAGTCTTCTTTTATAGTTCTCTCTTAATAGTATTTTTTTCTTATATTCTCAGTAAACCCTTGTGTTTTAGCAGCTTTATTGCCTTACTTGCAGTGAAATGATTATAAAAAAATTGTGAATTGTGGATTTTTTTACCCTTTTTATTTACAACCTTAAACTTGAATTTTTGGGATCTGAACCTTGCTACTAGTATTTACCCCTTAAGTATCATGCAAATTTAATTTTAGCAGTACTACAGATTTTTTTTTGTCATTTTAGTGGCTTTATTGCCTTGCTTCAGGTGAAATGATTAAATACACACACACATATATGTTGTCATCCACAGACAGACTGTTTCATTGTTTCACAGCTCATCAGTGTGGCTAGACATTTGATTACCTCAAGCCAGCATCAAACCCCAACTGATTTGGCATCAGGCAGAGATTTTACCCCTAATCCATTGGTGCATGGCAGTGATGAAGGTGAATTTAGATGTATTTATTTTTAGACAAACACACCAGTGACTGGAGAACTTAATTCATCTTAATGAAGAGTCTTTCATCAGTGGCAGTAACTGTCACTGTTTACAAATTCACTTTTCTCCCCGAAGAACTCAACCGAAATAATATTTTTCAAGAGCATGTATATATATTGTCATCCATAGACAGACTGTTTCACAGCTCATCAGTGTGGCTAGACATCCGATTGCCTCAAGCTGCGATCAAAACCCAACTGATTTGGTATCAGTCGGAGATTTTACCGCTAAGCCATTTGTGCATGGCAGGGATGAAGGTGAATTTATAGACACATATATATATATATATATATATATATATATCTCAGTTGCAAAGGGTGACTTGGAACTTTGGGCATTTTGTTCATGATACAGACTAATTGCTAATGCAGAGAGTGGGACCTTTCTGCTCCCCACTAGAAATTTATTCCCCCACCCACCTTATGAATGTGATATGAACTAATCTTAATGTGAGAAAATATGCTTCAGATCTATTATGCAACTGAATTGAAGCTGCTGTTCAGTGATCGATTGCTGTATCAATTTATTGTTAGCCAAAGTTTTTCAAAGCAACTATGGAATTCAGATGGTTCTGGGAATTTTTCCTCTCTTGCCAATGCTGGAATCAAATTGTTCAAATCACAGTAGCTGGTCACTGTCCTTGTGTTCTTATGTTGACAAAATTACAGACATGGGAAATGGAACAATTTGTTCAGAATGAAACAATCCCTTCATCCAGTCATACTGTATGTCATCATTATTTTGATTTCATAATACTTGGAATCCAAATAATGATGACATTCCATGATGCCTACTTTGGTTTTGATCTTCAACCTTTGACTTCTCTCTTTCAAGAATGATAATATTCTTCTTCTCTTTGAAGCTTCTTGTTGCAAATAGTCGGGAAAGTAGAGAGGAAACTGAGCTAATTGATTTTTTCGCCATACTGTAGGTAAATGAAAATGTGAAAAATTTTACCAGTAGTAGGTACCCTCACCCCACAAAAAATTTATAGTAGGTATCCACCACCCACTGAATTTATAGTAGGTACCCCACCAAAAAATCAAAAAAGCAAAAACAAAATGATATGTAAGGTTTAAAATGCATTTTTAAAAATGCAGTCTATGATGCAGACCAATTTTTAAGATAGAGAGTGGGGCAGTGGATAAAAGCATTGTTTGATTGACTTGATCCAAAGAGTTGTGAGTTCAATACCTGGTTTCACCAGAGGACAAAACTTGGAGAATAAAAACAGATAACTAAAGGCATGGAACCTGGAATTAGAACAATCTACCCCTGTGGATGCACGGTGGAGTAATGGATAGTGACTCGGATTGAGGAATCAGAAAGCCGAGTTTGAAATCCAGTTGAATCCATTACATTCACTTATGTGCTAATACCCTTGGGAAAGATATAAATCTTCTTCTTCTCCCCCCAGCTATGGGTAAATAGCAGGACAGACCAGGTTCTATAGCCTTGGATGGCAACTTGTCTAGTGCAGAAAGAAATGGCAATCTAACGCAGGAAAAATCTATCTCATCAGTCATGTATTGAAAGATACATGATCGCCGAAGCGTGTATCATGCATGACACATAACTGAATGACTCCTGTGGACTAAATAAATTGTTTAGTTTGAAATTCCCAGAAATATCACTTGAAGAAGGCTGAAATCTGAAAGTGACAATAAAGATGAGGACAACAGTCTGAAGAATGCAAATGGTATAAATAATTACAATACCTCATCTCAGAAATATAGACAGATATTTAAATAAAATACTTTACTGTATTTTGAACTGAATTTAAACAAATGAAAAGGATTGGTTTGTTTTGATTATCAGTAAAACTGATAAAATCATTCATGTTTACAAATCTGTCAACACAATGTAATTCTCTTTATTAAAACATCTTTTAAAAATAAAATATACTTTTTTGAAATGACGAGAAAATTTAATCGCTTTAAAGTTTAATTAATTTGAATTGGAACAAATATTACTTTTAGTTTAAAATATAGCAGAAAAGTATTTTGAATACATAGATGGGTGTTTTTATATGGTGTTGACACATCTATCAATAACCTAATGTTTGGAAAATTTAAGTAAGGTACAGATAATCATAATAAATTTACATGATGACTATAATATAAACATCTTTTTTATATAATTATTGTACTACCTAGTAATCTTAAGAATTTTTAAATATTTCAAGCATTCTAATATTTTTTTGAATTTTAGGTACTTTGGCTTTATAGTTTTATAAAGGCGTTTATTGAGGAAATGTTAGAAAATTACTAATAAATTTTAAATTTACTATAGTTACTGCAATTACTTTCTGATAATGTTGTGGATGGTTGTCTATATTTACAAAAATCAGCACATTTATACACACACAAAAAAAATTAAAAATACTTTAAAAAAATACTGGAAGTCTCTGAATTGTAGTAAGCTTTTCTAGTTATGATTAGTAAATATACTTTTTATTTAATAAGATGACTGTTACAAATTAATACAGAATTTTAAAATATTTAAAACTTTATAAATTATTCCAATTAAAATTTATAAAATAATGAAAACAATTCTTGCAAAAATTCATTATGATTGAAAAAATTTTTTTTCTTAAGTCAGTCATTTCCATAATTTATTTTATTCATAAAAGTAATTAAAAGCTTTTCTAATTAAATAATGTCATAGTTTTATTGCATTTTTTATTTTATGATTTAGAGTAGATTTTCTTTAACTGGGGGTTCTGTTTGACAAAAAAAATTTGAGGATTTAAATTCTTCAAAGATATATCATAATAACTAATATAAACATTAAGAAGAAAGAATTTCTTAAAATTTCATAACAGGAAATAAGTGGGAGGTAACAGATACGAAAAATATTTTTACCAAGATTTACTAAAAAAGAAACATTTAAAAAAAAAATAATTCATTTGTGAATAACTCATCCTCCAAATTTCATAAAAATTCAACAATTATCTGATTTTTGTAAGAATTTCAAAATCGATGTGTTTTTCATCACAAAAAGATGCTCAAATTTCCCATCCTAATTTATGGTATCATGTTAATGCCAGAAACATAAAATTTTTAGCCAGAATCTTGCAGGTTCTAAAATGTATTAAAAAATGAATTTTTACATAAAAAAATCCTCTGGTCTTTCCACTTAATAATAAAACAATGATTTTGACAATAAAATTTTGCTTAAGTTTTGGGTATTCTTTCATCATGTATGCACATTTTTAGTGAATCTTTGGAAATATTAAGATCATTTTTTTAAATGAATAGAAGCTTTTTTCTCAAAATAATTAGGTACTAGTTTATTTTTTTATGTAACTTTTTTAAATAATTAAAATATTTT
Organism: Acanthosepion lycidas; assembly: GCA_963932145.1. Lineage (NCBI taxonomy): Eukaryota > Metazoa > Mollusca > Cephalopoda > Sepiida > Sepiidae > Acanthosepion > Acanthosepion lycidas. Next base: position 92,478,757 of record OZ010599.1, on the reverse strand, counting down.
AAATATTTAAAATTAAACTTTAAAGAATTAGAATGAATTTGATAAATGGATGGAAATTTACCTTTCTCATCACAAAAAATAAACTTTATCAGTTGCTCCTTTCCAAATGTGAATTGGTCAAGAAGAAAGTTCTGGTTAGTGGTCACAGTAGGGATCAACAATACTCTCCATAAGTTCAATCTTTTTAAAAAGCAGTAAAAAAAATAACTTTCAATGTGGCATTAGGATCACCAGATGTGAGTGCTGTATATAAGAGAATAAAAAAAAAAATTGCAAAATTATTAAATACTTATTTCTTATTTAAATTTGTCCTACTCTATGAACAAAGCAATAAGCCCTTTGAATAGGCAAGCATTTGATCTTAGCTACACAGAACAAAATAAACATTAGTGCTTCAGGAAAAATATGTTTGGAGCAATAATATAGCTTAACATGGCCGGAAGGCAAGCAACAAAAATTCTGCTTTTCTCTGTGTATCTTTCTTTAAACCACTCCCACTTTTTTTCTTCTTGTTAAGTAAACAGGAGATTTCTCTATGTACACTTCATAAATAATACCACTAATTTTATATTAGTAAAAAATTATTTATCCTGGAAAAAAAGTAAGGTATGCTATGCATGTGGCGCATACTTAGACCATTTGCCCCTGATATAAAAAAAAAATGTTTCATTTAATCATTTCACTGCAAGCAAGGCACTAAAGCCACTAGGATGTAGAGTGAAAGAGAATGAGAAGACTTTAGTGAAGAGAAGTGAGAATGGACAATAAAACAACAAGGTTCAGGAAGGCAAAAGATGCCAACTTGTGTTGCATTTAAATTTTTGAAGCTTGTAGATGGTAGGGAAGCAAGAAATAGAAAGGGAATTCCTTAGAAAAGAAACTGTTAGAATAGAAGAGACGGTTGCATTTAGTTAGTTTAAAATGCTGAGACCTAGCTGCCAATCTAGTAGCACACAAATTCATGCAGTCAAGGCACTAACTAATCAGAACAGTTGCCATGAAAATATTTGTAGAAAAGACAGAGAGACACTGTGTCATGTTGATGAGAAAGTGAAGAAGTCAAGATGCCAGATCTGGATATATATATATATGTGTGTGTGTGTGTATATATATATATATATATATGTATATATGTATGTATGATTGAGGCATATGTTATTAAAGACTACAGAACTTTTCCATTTAATAATCTAAATCCTTGGTATTTTGCTGAGTGTTTTCGGTTGTTGTCAACAATCTTCATGGCTGTTTTGGTTTGAAGTAGGTTATTTATTATTTTATTTTATAGATACTATTTTGGGTATTAAGGCAATGTTGTTGGATTAGTTCATTAGCAAATGGGAGGGGGTTGGTATTTATTATTTGGAGGTTTAGTTATTAAATATTTTTAAGATGTTTCTGCCAGTATTAAATGGTATTTTATTTATGTTGAGTTTTTGGTTTTTAATTATGATGGCTTGAAGAATTTGTAAGCGTTTTTTGCATTTGTGTTTGTAGAGGCTTTTGGTATTGATGATTAGGATTTTTCTTATTTCAAAGGATTTGAATCTATTACTAGTTGTACAATGTGTTGTTATAAAATTAATAAACTTAAACACCCCTTTGAGGAAACTTCCGTTTTAAAATTCACAGTCAAACTTAATATCAACAACAAAATACCAATTGTGAATGTACTTATAGACTCCAGCAACAAAGATGCATTTAATACATCACTATATAAAAAGCCAACAAGTAAAAACTCCTGCTTGCTTAACTTCCATAGTGAATGTCCAGATAAAAATAAAATAGCCCTAATCAAAAATTTAATCAATAGAGCTTTTCACATCTTTTCTCCTCATCCAGAAGAATATTTTACAAAGAACTTACTAATATAAAATGAACGCTCATAAACAATAAATTTCCCCAATAAATTAGTTGACCAACATATAAAAAACTACTTTTCAAATATTGATAATAATAACAAAGGAAAAAAAAGACAGATAATAATAACACTATTAAGCTTTTCTATAGGAATCATATGCAAAACAACTATAAACTCAATGAACTAGATATAAGTAGCACCATCCACAGATACACTAAACCTGTCCAACAACACAAACAAATAAAATTAATAATATACTACACCAAAATTAAAACCTTGACTCTAATTGTTCAAAATAATACTACTCCCCCGACCCCCAAACCGTTCCTCAATAAAATTAATGTAGCGTATAGGTTTGCATGCCCATTTTGAGAACATAATAACCCGAGCACATACATCAGACAGAAAACCACAACTCTCACACATCAGCTTATATACCATTTTAATGACATCATTGCCATAAAAAAATCACCTCATAACACACTGTACTACTAGTAATATATATATATATATATATATATATATATATATATACTCTATCCCTGATACAGAGCACTTTTAATCTATAAATAAATCATACCTTAAAACACATAATATATATATAGAGAGAGAGATAGATAGATAGATAGATAGATAGATAGATATGTATGTATTATTTAATACAAGTAAAAGGTTATCACTTAGCTGATTGATGTTACCTTCAGCAATCTGACTCTAAAGTTTTGTAGATGGACTTCTCTGTCCACTCACCAGGGAATGTCAGCAATTGACTGCTTATACTTCTCAATTTTTCTTTTTTATATGCACCTATCATTGGTGCAAGCTTTTTTCGTAGTGCATGTGTTTGTTTGTATGTGTGTGTGTGTGTATATATATATATATATATATATATATATATATATATATATATATATCAAGTCTAGTCAGTTTCTTCTTCATCACCGAGGCCTGTTGGTCCAGTGGTATGATGCTTGCATTGTATTGTAACAGTCTGGGTTCAATTCTCGGTAGTGGATGCACACTGCTGATGAGTCCCAAACAAGACAAAATGGCTATCCAGTGCTTTCTGCATTCAGTTGAGGATTCTTCTAGACTCAGTGAATTACTATATATATATATATATATATATACACACAGACACACACACAAGACAGAAAGAAAGAAAGATAGGGAGATAGACAAATGAAGTTACATTAAGTGTAATAATTTCTAATTTGTGAACTCCACAAACAGGTTGGATCACTTTGCAATGTTAAAAAATGAAACCAATTCAATTATGACTGGTATTCGTTTTACAATACAAACATTGTGTATAAGATGATAAAAACTAAAATAAAGATTGAGATCAAAATTATTTAGACACTGTCAATGTGTCTTTTTGAAGGTTAAAATTAAAAAGTCTTTATCTGCATAAGAAGTATATTAGCATTGTTCTTTCTTGACTTACAGAAGCTGACTTTGTTGAAAGAAAGGATCAACTTGTCAAATCAACATCAGATTGAATTTTGGGTTCATAGCAAAGCATATTTAGTTATTATATAAGATGAAGGTATTTGAAAATTAAACTGAAAATTATTATTATATCTATTTATCTATGATAGAGTCTCTCATCGTCTTTCATGCATGAAGGCTTCAACAATTCAACTCCCCGAGCTGAACAGTCAGTCTACCTGCACATATAATTTGATTATAGTGGTGAAGGCTTCTGCAGAATCTTCCACACATTTTGGAGGAACTGTATACAGAGAACTGGTGCATATAGTGTGTCACAAGGTCCTCAAACACCCTTCTCCTAGTTGGTTTGAGAGAAGAGATGGATCCATACCTATCCCAAGGGTATTTGTGTATAAGTAAATGTAATGAACTTGACTGGAATTTGAACTCAGATCTCTGATTTCTCATTCTGAAACATTAACGATTACACCATTCGCACGTCCCCACACATATATAAGAAGAAATATTATTGAGTAGATGTTTATATAAAAGGCTTTTCTGACAAAATATTTATGTAATGAAAATGTATGTGTAAATTCTCTGTCCTATCATTTAACCCATAGTTGGGAGGAGAAGAGATGGACTCATACCTTTCCCAAGGATATTTGTGGGTAAGTTAATGAAATGTATGGCTGGAAATCAAACTAGGCTCATCAATTACTCATTCTCAAACACTATTACACAACCGACACAGGCTCTCTCTCTTTACACACACACACACACACACGCAGAGTTTACAGTATCAAAAGCCTTAGTAAGGTCCATAAATACCATAAAAAGTTCCTTGTTTAGCTCACAAACCTTCTCTGCAACCTGATGTAGGGCTAAAATCATGTCAAGAGAGACATGACCAGAGCAAAATCCACACTAACATTCATGGTAAATGGTGTCGAAAATGTGTTTAATAATTCTGTTGAGGATAATCCTGACCAAAATTTTTCCATTAATAGACAAAAGTGAGATGCCCCTATGGTTATCACATACTGGTTTAAGATCTTTTTTCATGTAGAGGTGGTTGCATGAGTTGCTTCATGCAATGCCTTCCATGATGATTCATTGTCAACAGTGATATTAACTGCCCAAAGAGCAGTGTCCAGTTTATCAGAAAGATCAGCTTGTACTTGATGGTTTTTCAGCAATGACGCATTAAGGCATTTTGGTACAGATGACTCGTAACCGTTTATGTTTAGGACAAAACTTGCCCAACACCAAAGCAAATTAATGGTGTAAAATGGAGACCCCCTGTTCATAAGTTTCCTGAGGTCCCTTCACAAATTGATGGAAAGTATGTGGAATCTTTCAAATACCTTGGGAGCATGGTATATTCAGGTGTATCACTTGATGATGAGATTGTTAATTGCATTGCAAAAGCCAATGTTTTCTTTGGTTCACTGTGTCATAGGTTGTGGAACAAAAGGGGAATAAAGCTTTGCACTAAAATCCAAGTGTACAAAGCTGTCTTTTTGTCAACTCTCTTGTATGGCTCTGAAACTATAGATGGCACACTAATCGATTAGATGTCTTCCATAAAGGCTGTTTCCATACAATCTGTGGCCTGATATTTGATGATTTAGTTTCAAATGCCGACCTTTTTGAGAAATGCAAGACTGGTACCATCAAGACCTTCATAGTGCAATCACAACTGCATTGGGCTGGCCATGTGGCAAAGATTAGTGAGGATCATATACCAAAAGTTATTTTCTACAATGAACTCCATAGGGGTCATATAAAATTTGGTAGACCTTGGTTCAGGTATCAAATATCCATATTTGAGTAAATACTGTTTGTTTATTAAACAGTATATTTATTTATTTTCATCCACCAGCTGGGAATATTCAAGAATGGAGTGTCTACACTAAAAATAACATTTAAGCAATGAAAAAAAATGTTTAAATAATAAAATCTGTCAGATTAATAAATGAAAATCCATTACTTCTTCAGATGTATAATAAATAAAATCTAATTGCAAAAATGATACAATTGTATGCATGTATATATATATATATATATATATATATATATATATTATGAAAGTCAAACAATTACTTTTAAGACATTTTTTATGTTTATACGTTCTTTTCATAGATACAAATAATGTCTTAAAAATAATTATCGAACTTTGTCCATTTCATAATGTGTGACGTGATTTGTTTACATTTGGATATGCATTGAAAAGATATGAATATACAAGAGAAAATCATGGAGAATTGTAGTTTAAAAACAGAAAAATAGACCTTGCTAATCAAAACACTTCTCTGTGGCTCAATCGGTAAAAGCATGTCTGGCTATATGATGATTAGGATACAGGTTCAATTCGTGTTGGAGGACGCACATTTTCTATGAAAATTTCTCGGACATTCAGGCTGGTAAATGTTGTTAATACTGTTTATTATAAACAGAGCATTTACTTAAATATTTGTATCTATAAAAAGGACATATAAACATAAAAAAAGTCTTAAAAATGTATATATATATATATATATATATATATATATATATACAAGTATATGATTGGTGTATATGGAATGAATTCCAATAACCAACAATTACTATTCTTAAAAGAGTGCTCAATACAAAGTAGAGCAGATTATAATAATAATTATATATATATATATATATATATATATATATATATATATACACACACACATATTTTGGGGCCAAGTTCAGGTCATATATATATATATATATATATATATATATATATATATATATATATATATATATGACACCAACTGTAGATATCTAGATATCTAGATAAATAGACAGATAATCAAATTCTTATGCAAGCAAATAAACAC
>OZ010599.1:92382601-92462601 GCA_963932145.1 Acanthosepion lycidas | reverse complement strand
TCTAAAGAAGCTAGGGTATATGGCTGTTGAAGCAATTCCTGTAGTAATGGGAGCACTTAGAAAACTGAAAAAAGCACTGGAATTGGAATTGAGACCAAGATTGTAGATCCTCCAGAAAACCGCCATCATTTATTCTGCAAGGATTCTCTGGAATGTTCTTGAGTTGAGAAGAGTTTTTCGATAACATGTCTCAGAATGTGTAACACCAACATAATAATTATCAATAGTCAGTAATTCCATTGTCTGGATCGTCCTGAGTGTTTCTCATATTTTCAATACCTCCAGACTTTTTTTTCTAGGATCTTCAGGACTGTCCTGAGTTCTCCAATAATGAATGGCACAACTGTTCCTTTAATGTTCTGCAGCTTTCTTAGTTTTGTAGCAAAGTCAAGATATATATTTGTCTTTTTACATTTTTTCAAATGTAATCCCTGGTTTGCTGGAACAATGATGTTCATTATTAAACATGATTTCTTCTTGTTTTCTCCCATCAAATTTAGTCTTCTGGCCTGGAGTGAGAAATTTGTTTGAATTTCAAAGTCCTAGAGGATTTTATTTGTGGCATTCTATGGACAGATTCTAGTCTGTTCATATACAATTGTTCTGTAGGTCAAAATGCGCACTTCTCAAGGGGTCACCCTCCCCATCCAGTTATGCCTGTCATTGTATTCATTCTGGGTTAATTTGTTACACTTATTATTATGTAGTTGTCTCATCTTTATTTCCAGACAGTTGACCTTTGTGCTTGCCTGTGTCTTGTCTATGTTGGCCTTTATATAGTTCATTATTATGGCATTGTCTTGAGTTGTCATTAAGAGTGATTCAATCTCTCTAAATCTTTCTTCTACATAGTCAGGACTACATAGATTTATCAATATTTCTACAGAAGCATACCACTCCAAGAAATAATTATTTTTTTCAGGAAGGTGCTAGAGATTTTTTTAACCCAAGCACTTTTGAATTTTTCTAAGATCATCTTCAGTTTCCTTATACAGTAATGCTTTGAGATACGAGTTTAATTTGTTCCAAGTCCGAGCTTGTAATTCAAAAGACTCGTATCTCAAATCAGTTTTCCCTATTGAAATTAATGGGAATATTTCTGACCCATTCCAAGCCCCTAAAAATTCACCACTGCTCTTTACACTTGTTTTCTTTGGACCCATGATGTCTCTAAAGGAATTTTGCAAAATAACGGTAAAAAAGACAGAACACAACACAACAGAGATCCTTCCAGAGCAAAGGTGAATACATGTACTGTGGGTGCTTAACTGAAACATGCTTGTATCTCAAGGCAAAAAACTGGCCAAATTCCAGCTCGTATCTCAAAAACTCATATGGCTGTATGCTCATATCTTAAGATATTACTTTATTTAAACACATGTTTTACAAAAAATTCCATAACTATAATCGGATAAATTTAAAAATTCATAGAAAATCAATAACTGAGTGCATTCGCATGGTTTTGTAAAATCACTATTACAACAAAATGCAGATTTTATAGCAGTTACAAGATTGTCTTTGTAATTTACCCCTGAAGATGATCTTAGAGAAGGTTGAAAGTAGTTGGGTTAAAAAAACTATGGCATCATCCTTGATGAATTTCATCTTAACATCAAGAAACTGATTAGACAACTGGAAGGGATCAATAAGTAAACACAATATGTCTATATTATTCAATGTTTGAATGAAGATATACTGCCTAAATATCTATCTATCTATCTATATATATATATATATATATATATATATACTGGGTGTAGCAGAAAAATCGTCCAATTGTTAGATTAAGCTTTGAACTGTTGCATCTTAGAAATGATAAAAGATATCTTACTGGAATTCTCCAAAGTTTTTATAACACTATGAACTTTTCTTTGAACAATAAGAATGTATTTAGCTCTTAGTTAAAATGATGATTCCTCTTCCTGTTGTGACCTCATGATCCAATTTTTCTCTCTACTGTTCCCACTTTTTGAAACTTATTCATCATTCTTATGATGGTTCTTGAATGGACTTTGAAAATGGAAGCCAGAGTATAAATGTTCCTACCATTATTGAAGGTCTGAATGATCTTTTTTTTTTGTCTCACTATTGCTCAGTTGGGAAGACAGTGGGACTAACACAAAATGATTCTAACTTGTTCTCTTTCTAACTGAAAAACTCAAAGAGTTTTTCGGTGATTCTAACAGCAAGTGGTGTCAAGATGGCTAAACGTCTTATCTGAAAATCTGGGACATAGAAACTCAATTATTTTAGTGGTTTTTTAGTTTGAAGAAACCCCTTCTACCTTCAAGTTGATTTTGAATTAAATTTTTCTTCTCCTAGACTAAAGAGCCCTGTCAACCCTGTTTTTTAACCCATAGCTGGGGGGAGATGGACAATTTGACACTCACAGAATACTCTGAAGGCAAGACAGACTGGGAAATGTAGAAAATAACCTATCTAAAGAGCTTGTCTAAATGTTTGGCAGAACAGGGATTAGGAGAAATAGTAAAAAGACAAACTTTACTAAGGGCTACAAAAGGACAAGAAGTTGTGGAGAGTCATGATTGCTCATATCCTGAATGGACATGGCACACAATATAACTGCAAGGCTCAAGAGACTCTCAAGTTAGTTATTAATGAGGTTGTTTTATGGATATATATAATAGTTAAAATTGAAAGTTAAGACTGTAGTGTATGGAAAAGTATCCTCTCAGGAGTCTGCCTCCAGAAAGTAGCATCTCTTGGAAAGATGATGTTTGAATGAAACTTCCTTCTTACAATGGAATATGAAGGTTGTGATGATGATTCACTTCTGTGTATATAGCATGGTGGGTCTAAGCTATAATGGTATGAGCTGGTGGAACTTGGGAATGGAGGTCAGCTGATCAGATTTTCATAGCTTGTGATGTTGTGTCTAGAGATAGAAAATAATTATCACCTACAAGGTTGTATAAACACTTTTGGACTCTGTCAAGGCTGGAAAGTGAGGATTGGGTAGATCCAGACACAGATATGGCAGCAATATTCAGTTTATGGAACAAACATCAGTCGGTGTTAAAACAATTGTCTTTCATTTTTTTTTTCTAATTTTGATTAGAAATCCTATAAACCATTTGGTTGTTGCAGCATAATATGAACTGCAGCTATATGAACAATTGGTGTGTCTAGGGCAAGGTAGTTTGAAGAAACCCTTTCTTTCTTCAAGCTGATTTTCAATTCAGAATTTTTCTTCTCCTAGATACAGATTGATTTGATTTTTAAAGGTATTTGCACATAAGTGAATATATTAGGTTGGTGCAAAAATAATGACGTAATAACGTCGTTTTTTGACGTTAAAAAATATGTCAAAAAACGACATTATTACATCATTATTTTTGCACCAACCTAATAAAAAATATAACTGGAATTGAAACTCAGTTCTCTGATTAACAATTCCATGCTATTATCCATTATGTCATCTGCACATCTAAGCTTACAGCACTTGGTATTCCCAAGTGGTCACCTATCTAAATACTGAACAGGCTCAATATTGCTTAACTTCAGTGATCATACGAGAACTGATGTTTAATATTAACTGATGAGTCAGTGTGCAGAATTTCAGGTTGATGGTAGGGTGTAGCCCCAGTAAGATCAAGAACACCAGTCTGTAGGCTGGTGTGTGACATGGATTGGGTTTGTTGTCCTACCTTAATAGGTCATTGATTGGTGACCGCTACATTGCACTGCATTGTGATCATTTACACCAATTCAAGGATTCCATGTACACCAAGGATTATGGGTTATTCTAGCAAAGATAGTACACTGTGCCATCAGTTGCCCAAGTTATCCAGAATTGGTTTGTGGAGCATTCTGGAGTCCTTCATTGAATAGTTCAGATTCTATATTGGCCCACTTGAGCATTTATAAGAAATAGTGGAGAGGTTATCTGACTGCAAGACTCTGCATCTCTAAGTATCAAGGTGTTGTAAACAGTTATAGAAATAGCAGAATTCCATATAGATCCATTTGGCATTGACTCAAGGAAGTTTCCCACAACACTAGCCACTCAGGATCATGACTTTTTCCATATCACTGTAAACAATGTGACTAAAATCAGTAAGAACACAGAGGAAGGTGGTAGAGTATTGGAGAGATTGGGTGTCACATGATCCCCAACAAAAGCCATGTTAGTTTTGCAAAATATAAACATCTAATAAAAATTTCAGATCATTATTGGAATACTTGGAACAATCCTGAAAAGTCTTTTGAATAGTCTGAGAAAACTGGAAATCTGAGGAAAATTTAAAAACTGTCCAGATGATGGCAACATAAACCTTAGCAGAAAAACTGAAGGAAATCATCCAGTTTGGGAGAAATTTACTCTTATTTAGAACTCCAGAGAAAAGAAAGAAAAAAAATGTTATGGAATTTTGAAATTCAGACAGCTCATCCAATCCAGGCATAGAAGCAATAGGAAGAAAGAAAAAGAAGACCTGTCAGATTGTAGATTTGACTGATAGAGAGTGAAAAGCTGTATAATAACATGACCTTGTTGAAGAACTGCATAAAGATTTGTTGATTATAAAGGTAGTGATCATAAAGGAGGCACGGTAGAGTAGTGGATAGTGGTTCGTATTGAGGAATCAGAGAGCTGAGTTCAAATTCCAGTCAAGTTCATTGCATTCACTTACGTGCTAATAACCTTGGAAAAGGCATGAATCCTCTTCTTCTCTCCCTAGCTATGGGTAAATAGCAGGACAGACCAGGTTCTATAGCCTTGTATGGCAACTATTCTACTTCAGAAAGAAATGGCAACCTACTGAGAAAAAATCTGCCTGCAGGAAAAATATCTGCCTTGTCAGTCATATATCGCAAGATACATGATCACCTAAGCCTGTATCACAAATGGCACATAACTAACTAATATTCCTTTATGTGCTAATACCCTTGAGAAAGGTATGAATTCTCATCTCCCCCCACTTCTATGGGTAAAGGACAGACTGGGTTCTATAGCCTTGGATAGCAATTTGTCTACCACAGAAAGAAATGCCAACCAACTGCGGGAAAAAATCTGCCTCGTCAGTCATGTATTGAAGGATACATGATCCCCTATGTATGTATCATGCATGGCACATAACTGATTATAAAGGTAATCAGTGTACCACTACTAACTGGAATAATAAGAAAGGTTCTAAAATATTTTTCTAGAAGGTTGAGAAAGCTGGAAGTCTGAAGAAGAATTAAAAGACATCTGGTTTATGGAACCATAAATCTCAGCTGAAATATTGGAAGAGTCTTATAGTTCTGATGAAATTCACTCTCCTATGATCGCCAGCAAAAGCCACTAGATACAATGACTGGGGAAAATTAATGAATAATAAATATAGCAATTCTATTGGAAATGATATCAGTATAGCTTTGAAGATAATCCAATTATTCCAAATTTCAAGTGTAACTCATATATAGAATCCATTGGTAAAGGCATTGGGGAAAAATGGTCGACTCATTCTATTGTTCCATGTTCTGCCATGCTTTGTTTTTGCAAAAGGAATGATCCCAAAAAGCTCAGTCAAAAACTGGTGGAATTGGGTAGCAGAAGAATCCAGATTTTCTGAACAATGACTGAAAAGTTCCAGAAGCTGGAAAAGAGTATTGGTCTGTTGAGGAGACTTGCTGCCACTCACTCTCTGGTGATAACTTCCAGGCATCTTGTGTGAATATACAAATGCTTGAAATACTACTACTAAAATAAGTCAGCAAAAATACTGCGGACAGTGTTGATGTATTAAGAAAATCTACTGGTATCTAATTTCCAATGTAACCTATCAATTACTACTGGCATAAAGACTCAATGAGTACAATAAAAAAAAAGGGAAGAAGAAAAAAGAATAAAAGGTAAAAATATTAGGTTGGTGGAAAAATAATGATGTAATAATGTCGTTTTTTGATGTATTTTTTAACGTCAAAAAACGACATTATTATGTCATTATTTTTGCACTAACCTAATAAAAAGAGGAAGAAGAAAAAGAAACAATAAAATAAACAAAAAAAAAGAATAAGAAAAAGAAGTAGAAAAAAGAATAAAGTATAAAAGGAGGAAGAAAAAAAAATTTGAAGAAAAGGAAGGACAAATATGTATATAGTAAGGAAAAGGATGTAGAAAAAGAAAGAAGAAAAAATAGTGATGAAAAAAGTAAAAGAAGAATAAAATGAATAGAGAGTGAACAAAAAAATGAGGAAAAAAGATAAAAGGTAAAAAGAAGAGAAAGGAAGAACAAAGGAAAGAATGAAAAGATGTAGGAAAAGGAAGAAGAAAATGTAAGATTAGAGGAAAAAAGAAGAAAAAAGAAAGGGAAAAAAGGAAAAAGAGGAGGAAGTAAGAATAAAAAAGATATAAAAAGAAGGGAAAAGAAAAAGTAGGAAAAGAAAAATAAAGTAAAAAAGCAATAAAAGAAGAAAAAGAATAAAATTTGAAGAAAAAATATGGAAGGAAGTAGAAGAAAAAGCAGCAAAAAAAAATGAAATGGAAGAAGAAGAAAAGGGAGGAGAAAAAGAAGATAACAGAAAAGACAAGTAAAGTTTTAAAGTAGGCAGTAGCTAAAATAATAGAGTCTGCATTGTAAATTGGAAAAAGTGAGAGAGAGAAGGAAGTAAATGTGAATTTGAAAAAATCAAGAGAAAAAAAAATGGAAACAAATCCATTGAGATATCCAAACTGTTGTGAAGCCAAAGAAACTGAGTCAACATTTAACAAGCCAAGCAGAAAATAATATTTGAAAATGGCCGCCTTAGGTAATTCCTCAGATACAACTTCAAGGAAAACTTTATGAAAATATGACCAAACTTGTGTACACTTTTCCTTGGATACACAGACAGAACCAGCAGTTAACAAACAGTTTTTATGACATGGATATTCAGTCAGGTTCAAAAGAGAAAGGCTCATTTAAGAGGGATTTTTTTTTGAGTGCCCAAATTCTTGTTTATCATAGTTTTTTATTTCTTCATCATTCAGATTTTTAGCTTTTTTCATTCATTGCCAAACTTCATTGTTTTATTTTTCTTCTTTTTCATTCTACCCTACTCTTTTCCGCTCATTTTTTTTCCTTTTTAGTCTTTCTTCTTTCGATTTCTTACTTTTCCTTTTTACTTTCTACTTCATTTTCTTCTTTTTCTTACCCTTTCCCAAATTTTTATTCTTCTAGACTTTCTTCATTTTGTTTCTTCTTTCTCTTTCATATTTTTCTTCATTCTATTCTTTTCTTTCAGTTTCTTCTTTTCATTCTACTTTCTTTCCTACTTTTTAATTTTCTTTCTTTTACTCTTTTTTTCTTACTCCTCATGCCTTTTCTTACCTTTTCTTCTTTCTACTTTATTTCTTTCATTCTTAATCTTTCCATCTTTTTTTCCTATTCTTTTATTCGTTATGCTTCTTCTTCTTTTTACTCTTCTTTTCCTCTTTCTTTTTACTCCCCATTCTATTTTTTTGCTTTCCTCATTTTACTTTTTCTTCTACTTTTTCAATCCATTCTTTTAAATATTTCTTCATCATTCTCCACTGTTTTCTTTCTTTTTACTCTTTCTTCTACATTTTTATTCTCTTTTTTTACTTTCTTTTTCTTTAATTTTCTTCTTTCTTCTTCTACTCTTTTGTTTTCCTCATTCTCATTAATCATTCTAATCTTTTCTTTCTTTTTCCTCTTCTTTTTTCTTTCTCCTCATTCTCATTAATCATTCCATTCTTCTTTCTTTTTACTTTTTCTTCTACTTTTTCTTTCCTATCTTCCTCTTTCTACATTCTTTTCCTCTTTTTTTACCCTTGACTTTTCTCTTCTTTTTTCTCCCCTTCCTCATCTTCCTTTTTTTTTTTCACATAACTTGAGAACCAACCTGACACTTATTTCAATCTATCAGCAGGTAACTGTCAGGTGAATAAAGTTCAAAACAAGGTGTGACACATTGACAGATTTCTTACTTTCACCTTCAAATCCCCACCCTCCCCACCACTATCATCCTTCAAACTCTTTATTAAGTATAAAATTCTCAATAACAATAAGAAGAAAAACAGAGCAAAATAATATGAGGGAAGACAATGTAATGAAAGGCAAAATAAAACAACTATATGACAGTAATAAAGTAAAAAGTTCACAAAATAGAAATTGTGTTCACATGCAAAAGGGATACTGTCAAGTGATTAAAGCTTTCTGTCGTCAAGGCAAGAAAGAAAAAATGTATAGGTACTACAAGAATTGTCTATTTTTATTAGTCAGGAAAAAATCCCAGCATGCATCTGTAGGATTTGTCTATAAATTTGGGGAGCAGGGATTTTTAGCAGTTATTGTCTAAATTGTAACCAACATTTTTTTCTCCCCTTTTGTCTACAAATATCTGTTAATGTTAGCAAAATAGAAAGGAAAAGATTCATGACATAAAAACAGAAATAATTTTTGTAACATGGGCACAGGAAGTAGTAACCATGAGTTATGTCCCTTGATACAGGACTTTCCTGAATGAGATTCTAACTTGGTATGAAATAAAAAAAACGAGAGCTCACTGCAAGTTGCAGATACCATATATACACTTTTTGAACATGTCAACTTGGAATAAACAACTGTCAAGGAGATCTCCTGGTCTTTCATAATGAAACACCCCACATGAAAATATTACAATTTTTTTATGGTTGATGAGTGATTTTAATAAGGCAATAAATGAATGATGGAAAATCACTGACAAGAATAAAATTAAGAATTTCAGAATAAGGTTAAGAATTTCAGAATAAGATTAAGAATCTCAGAATAAGGTTAAGAATTTAAGAATAAGATTAAGAATTTAAGAATAAGGTTAAGAATTTCAGAATAAGGTTAAGAATTTCAGAATAAGATTACGAATTTCAGAATAAGGTTAAGAATTTAAGAAAAAGATTAAGAATTTAAGAATAAGATTAAGAATTTAAGAATAAGGTTAAGAATTTAAGAATAAGATTAAGAATTTAAGAATAAGGTTAAGAATTTAAGAATAAGATTAGAAATTACAGACAAAAAATAAAATCAATTTAAAAAAAATGGATTATTTAGTGCATACTCATTTCTTTGAAATATTCAAATTATCATTCATCTTCTTAATAATCATTTGATCACTTCAACCTTTCTTTCTCCAACATTCGTAGTATTTGTACCAATTTCTGCAGTGTAGAATCTTTTCTCTTGAAATGTTCTCCAGATATCTTAGCACTTTGCAAAACAAATTTAAATTCTTCTATTGCTACCACTGAATTCTCTGTTCAAGGCTATCTTCCTTGATTCTAGGATACATATGCATGGCATTGATGTTTATATCTGACAAACTTTTCCAGTGGCAACGGAATTGTCTCTTAATTGCTCGGATGATTCTTTCAAATGCTTTCGACTTTCTTTATTTCACACTGTTTGCTGTCTCTTTTTCCTTTAGCAATCACTTTCTTCTCAGAACTATAGCATATTAAACAAAATATCTGGCAATATAGAAATAGTTTACTCTCTACATTCATATGTGAATATTTTTTTTTATATTTACTGATTTTAATGCTCATCATGTCAAGTTGCTTAATCATACTAATATTACTGATGTTGCCAGTAATCAAACATGAACTTTTCAGAATGCCCAGCAATTACAACTCCAAGAAAGAATGGAAGAGAAGTGAGAAAACAATTGCTCTCTCTACAGGAAAAAAATGGAAAATGTATTACTGCAAACCCAGAATGAAAATCGAGAGAGACAGCTTGAACTTCAAAAGAAAAATCAAGAGAGACAGCTCGAATTTCAAAAGCAAGTGTTAGAATTGACAAACCGTAGTAATCCCATTTAAAACGAATTTTCTTTTATGAAAAACATCATTTGGAGTGTGATAGAGAATTTTTCATACAATCCTGAGGAAGACATAAGTTTTGTGTCATACTTTAGGAGGTATGAAGACTTGTATATGTCAGATTGTACAAATTGGAGTGACTCAAAAAAAGTACGTCTTCTTCTGAGGAAACTTGGCACATCTGAGCACACAAAATTTGTTAACTACATTCTACCCCATAAGACTAGCGAATTGACATTCACCGAAGCAGTAGAATTACTAACGGAGCTCTTCAGCCCAAAGACATCTCTTTTCCATAAGAGATAGAAATGTCTTAATCTAACTAGGAAAGAATGGGAAGACTACACCACTTTTGCATCAGTTGTAAACAAGCACTGCGATGATTTTAGACTGGCAGAGCTAAGTGCGAATAACTTCAAATGTTTGATATTCGTGCAAGGAATAGTTTCAGCAAAAGGTGCAGAAATTAGGCGAAGAATACTAAACAAATTGGAGAATGAGCTGAATATAACTCTACAGCAGATCACTGAAGAATGTCAGAGGTAAAAACAGTGTAAAGCAGGATTCTAAAAATATCGAAGAATTGGGTATTGCTCAAAGTCAAAAAAGTACACTACAAACAGAAACAAACAAAGTTTCAAAACACTATGAAAGTATAAAAATAGTTTTATTTTAGTAAAAATGCCAGTAATATATTTTTGAAAAAAAAAATATTACCAGAAATTACCAAATTAGCTTTTTTTCCCTTCCCCCTTTTTTTCAAAATATTACCAGCAATATATTTGACTCTTAACAAAAACCCTCTTTACAAAAATGTAACATAGCAAAGAAAATGGTAACTTACCTCGTCAAACCAAGTGACAGCATATCGTGTGTATCCTACGACGGAAAATGTGGCAAAAAAGGAAATTACTTACCAAAAAAAGGGCATGTATTCTGAATGACATGCTGAAAACAGAACATGTAAATTAAAAACAAGTCCATTGCAGGAGTCACTGTAAAAGTATTTGATATGCAAAAATTGGGCATCCTCTCCTAATTGTCAATGATTGGACAAAATACTTGCCCGATAAAAGCAGTTGGTGTTCTCGAATCAGGGAGAAAAATTGGTGTATTTTGGTTACTGCATTCATCGGAGAGTGAGTTATTTTTCTGACTGGTTATGTGCATTGGGATTTGTGAGATAGTACCTGCAAATCAAGTTTTCGGCATTTCTTTCTGCCCCCGATATTTGAGTCTGAACTCACAGTGATTTGTTCTCTGCATTGTGGAATTAATCTGCGACAAACATTTCCTTTGCTTTCAGAACGCTTACATATGTCAATCCTGATCTCCTACAAAAAACTGAATTCTTACAAAGAATACATATTCTATTCATATGAACCTATCCTAAAAATCTTGTTGGCATTAAATAACCCATTGAGGTTATATGCAGTGAAACAAATAAACCAAACCAGAGTATTACGCATCATAAAAATTTCATTAGAAACAAAGAAAGCGTGATATCATATCAATCCTCCTTATATAGAAGTGAATGCTGAACAATTTCCACAAAGATAGAGACTTGAAGTGACAGAGATGATTGCCCAAGTCCTGAAGGGATGCAGCTTCTTGAAGAAATTTTTGATTGCTTCATTTTCTTTGCTTTCAGTTCTTATTTCAAATGAACAAAAGACTTATCAACATTTACTTTTACACAGTTATCTACAAAGCCCGATCCTAAGTTACCATTAATAATACTTGACTTTCCTTGAAATAACCTTTCCCAATCCATGTACATCATCATTATCATTATTATTGCTAGTATTATCATTATATTTGGTATTATTATTATTGCTGGTATTATTGTTATTTTTATTTTCTTTGATTTTTGGTGTTTACACATTTCTTTCCAGATTCCGCCCAGGGACCTAAGGTTAGAAATGGCAACATGACACTTTCCACTGACAAAAAAAAAAAAAAAAAAAATTTACATAGACAAAGCTCTTCGTAAAGTGTGGGCTGTACTTGTCAGAACAATTTTTTGTATCTCCTTGAGGCATGGACTTCCAGGAATCCCTTCAATTAGTCTACTGCAATCTTTTCCAATCAGTCTTAGGGCTCCGACTACAACAGGGATTGTTGATGTTCCCATATGCCACATTTTCGAGATTTCTATTTCAAGGTCCTTGTATTTTGACAGCTTTTTGAATATCTTCAAAGATACATTGCAGCCAGCAGGGACTGCGATATCAATAAGGAGGCACCGTTTTTGTTTGTGGTCTTTAATAACAATATCTGGGCGGTTGGCCTTGATTGTTCTGTCAGTGTGAATTGTGTAGTCCCATAGAATTGTAACAGGTCCTATCTCCGTAACCGGGTCTGGGTGGTGTTGGTACCAGTTTCTTTCAGTTTCCTTCCCGTAGAAGTTGCAGATTTTCCAGTGCAGATATTGACCCACTCTGTCATGCCAGGTTTTATATTCAGTGGGTGCCAATATTGTGCAACCAGATACAAGATGATCAATCATTTCTCGATATTTATCACAGAATCTGCATTTTCGGTTGACACAATATTTTAGTATATGTGCTTGATAATTCCTAGTTAGCAAGCATTGGTCCTGTGCATCAAGGATAAAACCTTCAGTTTCAGCTTTTAACCCTGCACTACGTAGCCACTGATGGGTATGGGTTTTGTCTACATCAGCTTGTTTGGTATGGGCAGAGTATTGGCCATGAAGCGGTTTATCTTGCCATCGCTTCTGTATCTGGTCGGTTGCATTCGTCTTTGCTGTCTTTCTTAAGTATTTTGCAGTTTCAGCCGGTGTATTGTGCTGTACTTGCATCTCTACGCCCATTTGAAACTCCATTTTGAATTTGTTGGCTTCTTTTATTACGGAGTAAAGATGCTTACTACTTTCATGTTCCTTGACGCATACCATCATCCAGTCTTCTGTCGTTTCCAAGTATCTTTGGAGGCCAATTGTTGTAGTTTTGTAGGACAGTTCTAGATGAACTAATCCTCTGCCTCCTTCGGATCTGGACACATACAGATGATCAACATCAGCTTTGTGATGATGCATGCAATAGCTTTTCTCATTTTGGCATCCATTCGCTTAATTTCAGCTATGGTCCAGTTAAGGACATTAAAGCTGTATTGCACCACAGGGACAGCCAATGGGTTTATGGCTGATATTCTGCTTTTTGAGTTTAGCTTAGTATTTAGTACCAGACGCACATACCTGTAGTACTCTTTTCTTATTTTTTCCTTCATTTGGGGGTGTTGTATGCCATCTCCTTCACTAATTCCTAGGTACTTATAAGCTTCATTATGCTCCAGTTCCCTAATCTTCGTGACAAAATCTAAATCTATTAAGGGTGCTTCTGTAATTCTACCTTTCTTGAATGTTACTTTTGCACATTTATCTAATCCGAAGTCCATACCTATGTCGTCACTGAAGTATTTTACAATATTGAGGAGGCCTTTCAACTCATTGTCGTCTTTGGCAAAGAGTGTGAGATCACCCATTATTATTATTATTATTGCTGGTATTATTATTATTATTATTGTTCCTGTGGTAATAAAATAAGCACATCCCATCTCTCCTCTTGCTTGTAACCATCCACTATAATAAAATAAATGCTTTCAGCAATTTGCTTATAAATGGTTCACATATTTTAATAATTTAGTAAATGTTTATAAATTTATGAATAAAAAATTGTTTCATATTTATTTCTTTATAAATTGGTAAATGATAAATATTGCATAGCATTAGTTTTAATTGTATTAGTTTTTAGAATGTTGCAAATATAAAATTATTTTTGTAAATAAACAATCTAATTAATAAACAGTGTTTAATATTTTTGTTATAAATTCTCAACAACAAAAAATGTATAAATTCGCTTTCATTACATGTCTAGGTTTTATTCCAATTCTAATCATCACTTTTTAAAACAATAGACCTTGCTGAAGACTGAAGGTTGTTATAAAATGGTATCATGGGACACTCAATCTTATTGTAGGCACATTTATCCATGTTTTCCCATTATTGTATAGCTTCAAATGATATGTTCAAGCCAGAAAATATTAAATGCTAACAAGACTCAAATAATTTGATACTAAATCCAGCCAATGATCCCCAGCATCTTATTTTTGGAAATCTGAAATACTTTTCATTGGTTAAAATATGGTTAATAAAACTTTCCTGGCAAACACTGGGTGTCGAACACAAAAACTTTAGTTTCTTGTCAGGATATTTGGCTCACGAAGCTATCACATTATACAAGTCTAGCAGTTTCTTAAATAAAGCTTTAATGTTTTTATTACTTCTATCTGTGAAAAGTAATTCTCGATTTAACCGTTTGACTGAATTCTGTAATGGTTTTTGTCTATCTTTCAAATAAAGATATCCCTCCTCAAAAAATCTATGTTGGTCTCTATAAAAAACAAATGGAAAATTTTTCACTCAATTTCACACTTATATGAAATGAAACATTAAAATTTATCAGTAAATTAACTTTATATTGAATGTTCAGTAAAGACTGGGCAACTTCATATATCTCTGTTAGTTTATAGGACATAACTGTGAAATAAACAAATGTTAATAGCATCCATTGTTTTATCAACACTAGCATTCACTTTAGCAGCAATACATCAAACTGGCGCATACTAATCCCAGAACCTTATGACTGGGGGGAGGGGAGCCTGATTGGGTGCCCCAGGCAATGTTTTGTATCCATCACTATCTTATCAACATTTGCTTTTTTCTACTTCCATTTACATACATTACAAATTAAACTAAGCACAACTGACTATTAATGGATGAAAAGTTTTCACAGATTTTGACATCATTCTGTTTATTTTTTTGTTCAAATCTGTGAATTTGTTTTGCCCATACTAAGTCATGAAAAAAAAAACACTATATAAAATTCATTATTTTTTACCCATAATGTTGAATGTGATAAAATTATGTCGAGTTGATGTTAAAAATTGCCACAAAACATTGTTAATTTATTTAATATGGAATGATCTATTATGACATGTTTCTAATTTGTATTTAGATACATTGTATTTATTTTCAGTATTTCTAGATGAATTATTCACCTATATTGAATTTGATCCATTATTGTATATAATTAGGTTACAATGAAATTTATATTTTATATGACAACTAACTTTTGAAAATTGAGATATAGTCGAGTTGGGATCCATATCATAGATTAGGAGGGGTGTACATATGAAAATTGAGATGGAGTTGAGTGTGGGAGGTTCCCAATATTATAAGAGAGGGTTATATCACATATTTGGGGGGCATCATAGATTCAGTGTGGGCATGTGACCCTTACATTTGTCCTGGTTAGACAATATGGTTTCAGTCTGTTTATCATTTATAAATTTGCATAAGGTGAAAAATTTACCTGAGTAGAACAACCTGCATTATGGTATGTTTACCTGCCGTTTATATATATTACGAACAAGTGACATTTACAGTAATATAGGCAGTAATATTTAATTTGCGTAATATTACTTTGTTATTTATTTGCAATTCAAATTTTTAAAATTTCCATATATAATAAGTATTACTGCTAACAAAGTTTTTTTTTTTAAATTTATCATGTTTGTATAGAAAGAATTTATATCTAATTTTTCAAAAATTCAATCCTAATTTAGGAAACTTATCGTGTTCATAATAAGCATTATTGTCATCTGCTATTTTGCATTACTATAAATTAGTCGAATGGTGCCTGGAAAAAAATTATAGAATTATCTAAATAAGTGGAAATAAACTGGTTAATAAGATTTCTTAATATCATTATTCTATCTGGTTTAAAACCTGTTTTATAAGATTGGAGATCTTACTTATCAACCAAACCTTGTAATTTTGAAGAGAAATAAATTTCCTTAATTTTGATATGAATTTCAATATTCTATTTGGTCTAAAACTTGTTTTATAGAATTGAGATAGTTATCAACAAACCCTGGTAATTTCAAAGAAATAAATTTACTTAATTTTGAAACTAGTTTCATTATTCTATCTAGTATAAAACTATATATAAAACATTATATATATATATATATATATATATATATATATATATATATATATATATATATATATATATATAAAATAATAATAATAATGCAGGAAGTAAAAGTTAACTATACAGGAAGTAATATTAGAGAGTGTCAACCTAAAATTTAACATGCCAGAAATACTTAAATCACAGTTCACACACACACACACACACACACACATATATATATATATGCTAGTTTCATTAAAAACAACTGACAAGGTGTGGTGGTTGAATTTTTTGTATAATTTTTTGGGCCGTTAATTAAAATTAATAATTGAATCTAAGCCATGCCTATTTGTCCATGCAGTCTAGAGATTGAATTGTTCAGGTGACCATAGAAATGAAGGGCCTAAGTGAAATCTCAAGAGAAGTGGAGGATTTGCCTCCATCCCTTGGGCAGTATTCGTAGGAGTAACCAATATGGGAAGGAAGGAGTTGGGGTGGATTGATATACTGCTACCACTACTCCTCGGAGGAGGAATTTCTCCAAAATTGGGCATGCAATTAATTTCCCAGAGTCAAACAAACAAAGACCTCTTTGTGCAAATGAAAATCTCAACCCATATCAGACCCCGTGCTGGTTTTGGACAGAGTTCCATATAAACAGAGAATCAAAATGATCAAAAAGAGAAGCCACCAGATGACAGGTGAGAGATGACCATTTCACTGAACTCATGTGACTTCCTGCCTCTGAAGAAGACCAACTTTGAGCTGTGTTCCAGAAGCCTTGTTTAGACTTACTCATGATGAATAAACAGTCACAAAATATTTGAAGAGAGAAGGGTTGAATAACTTTGCATGACAAAAATATTCCTTCATGAAGAATATATATTCTTACCTGAAAAACTGATATTGTACAACCAGCTCTGTACAAGAAACGTTATATAAAACATTTTCTTTATTACAATTTATCCTATGACTTGTGGCTTCACTTTGTATGGATCAGATCAATTCAGCAATTCCTGTTGACAATTTGATCCTTGTTAGCCTTGTGATTTAAATCCAACAGAATGTGGGACAAGGTAAGGCTGGATTAAAGTGATCCATCCAATGGTCAGCTGCAGGAATTGAGCATCAGACTGGCTGGGTGAATGTCGCAACATCATAAACAATGCATTACTGTTATGGTGACCTATCTACATTAGCTTTTTCACAAAACACCATTTGGACCGTGATAGAGAATTTTTCATACACTCCAAAGAAAGACATAAGCTTTGTGTCATACTTTAGAAGATATGAAGACATATATACTACAGATTGCGCAAATTGGAGTAACTTAAAAAAAGTACGTCTTCTCTTGAGGAAACTTGGCACATCTGAGCACACAAAATTTGTAAACTACATTCTGCCCCGGAAGACTAGCGAGTTGACATTCACTGAAGCAGTGGAATTACTCATGGAGCTTTTCAGTCCAAAGATATCTCTTTTCCATAAGAGATGGAAATGTCTTAATCTATTAGGTTGGTGCAAAAATAATGTCGTTTTTTGACGTATTTTTTAACGTCAAAAACGTCATTATTTTTGCACCAACCTAATAACTAGGAAAGAATGGGAAGACTACACCACTTTTGCATCAATTGTAAACAAGCACTGCGATGATTTTAGACTGGCAGAGCTAAGTGCGAATAACTTCAAATGCTTGATATTCGTGCAAGGACTAGTTTCAGCAAAAGATGCAGAAATTAGGCGAAGAATACTAAACAAATTGGAGAATGAGCTGAATATAACTCTACAGCAGATCGCTGAAGAATGTCAGAGGTACGTCAGTTTAAAACAGGATTCTAAAAATATCAAAGAATCGGGTATTGTTCACGTCAAAAAAGTACGCTACAAACAGAAACAAACAAAGTCTCCTAAAACTAATGATACAAAGAAAAAACAAAATAATTTGCCCCCTAACCCATGTTACACATGTGGGGCCCTACACTGGTAAAAAGATTGATTTTGTATTTTCCAGAACAAAAAGTGTTACATATGTAACCAAGTTGGACACAAAAGCTCACATTGCCAATCCCAAAATAAAATCAATACAAGGTCGGATGAACTAGATGGTGCTAATAAAAGGAAATTTGTGCACGTAAAAATGTTAAACAAAAGTGTAGAATTTCAACTAGATTCGGGTTCTGATTTAACTTTAATAAACTTGCAAACATGGAAAAGATTGGGTAGGCCAACCATGATAAAATCTAGCAAGATTGCAAGATCAGTAACAGGGGAAAAAATTAAATTCGAGGGAGAATTGATTACAAATATAATGTTCAATGGGAAGAGGCTTAAATTAAAATTGTTTGTACTGAAAAATACTAATAACCTATTTGGCACTGATTGGATGACACAATTCCAGCTTTGGGACTTACCTGTAAATTCATACTACTAAAAAATTGAAAATTGGAATGCTGAAGCTGAAAAACTGAAAAAAGAATTGAAGGAAGCCTATCCAGGAATCTTTTCTGGTGGGTTAGGTAGGTGTACCAAGATGATGGCAAAAATTGAACTACAAGATGAGGTCCAGCCAGTGTTCAAAAAGAAGCGAAATGTGCCTTTTGCCTTGTTGGAAAAAATTAACAAGGAACTTGACAGATTAGTAAAAACTGGAATTCTACCAAATGTAGAGAGTACATCAAATGGGCTGCACCAAGAAATCAAAAGACTTACGCATTTGCGCTGACTTTTTGACAGGATTAAATGCTGTTCTGAAAGACTATCATTATCCTCTTCCTGGCCCAGAAGACATTTTTGCAAAGCTAAATGGGGGGAAATTTTTTTTTGAAAATTGAACTTAGCGACGCTTATTTGCAAATTCCAGTTGAAGAGGTGAGTTGAAAGCTATTGTGTATAAATACGCATCGTGGATTATATAAATTCGAACATTTACCGTTCGGGGCCAAGGTCGCACCATCAAATTTTCAGCAAGTCATGGATACTATGTTGAGCAGCCTTGACTTCTCAGTCGCTTATTTAGATGACATTCTGATGAAAAGCCAAAGCATAATTGAACATAAGGATCACATCCACAAAGTTTTTGCTAAGA
Source organism: Acanthosepion lycidas (assembly GCA_963932145.1). Taxonomy (NCBI): domain Eukaryota; kingdom Metazoa; phylum Mollusca; class Cephalopoda; order Sepiida; family Sepiidae; genus Acanthosepion; species Acanthosepion lycidas. Next base: position 92,443,712 of record OZ010599.1, on the reverse strand, counting down.
TTCAAGATTACGGTTTCAAACTTAAAAAGACCAAATGTGATTTTTTCATGGAAAAAATCAAATACCTATGACACATAATCAACAAGGATGGCAGGAGATCAAATCCTGAATTGGCTGCCATGATTAAAGACATGCCGGTGCCAAATAACACCATTTCATTGCAGAGCTTCCTTGGAGTAGCAAATTATTACCAGGCATTCATACGAAATATGCATGATTTGCATGCCCAACTTAATGAACTATTACAGAAAGAGAAGCCCTGGGTTTGGACAGCAGAATGTCAGGAAGCATTTAAAAAAAAAAGCAAACACTGATGTCAGACTTATTTCTTACACATTACAACCCAGACTTGGAAAACATTGTTGCCAGCAATGCTAGTTTGTATGGAGTAGGGGCATGCATTCTTCATAAGATAACTGATGGAACAGTTAAACTGATAGCTCACACATCAAAAGCTTTGCTTACTGTGGAAAAAAATTATTCACAGATTGAAAAAGAGGTACTTGGGATTATATTCGCAGTCACAAAAGTTCCACTGCTATATTTACGGTCGACATTTCCCTCTACAGACAGACCACAAGCCACTACTCACTATTTTTGGCTCAAAGAAAGGTCTGCCTACTCACACAGCCAACAGACTGCAGAAATGGAGTACAATCCTGCTAAATTACAACTTTAAAATGTAGTACGTATCATCAAATAATTTGGCCATACGGACAGATTGTCAAGACTAATTCCCAAGTACAAAGAACCACTGGAAGATACAGTGCTCACCTCCCTTCAGTCTGAAGGAGAATTAAAAACTACCCTTTGTCATACAGTAGAGGAAACTTCCAGTGATGCTTGAACAAATAAGACAATAGGCTCTCCATGATGAGTATATCAAGCAAACAAAAGTGAAAATTTGTGAAAAGGGCCAGCGTACTACGGACATTTTCTCTATATGTGACGAGGTGTTACTATACAGGGAACATGTTGTGATTTTGTCAACACTCCAGAAGTGTATTTTAAAAGATTTTCACACTAGCCATCCAGGGAGTACTAAAATGAAAAGTTTGATGCATAGCTATGTCTATTGGCAAAACATGGACAAAGATATAGAAAATGCTGTCAAATCATGTAAAGGCTGTGCCTTGGCAGTGAAGGCACCTCCTATTAAATTCAATCCTTGGCCAAAAATGGATCTACCTTGGTTTAGAATTCACATTGACTTTGCGAGTCCTCTAGAAATATATTACTACCTCATTGTAGTTGACAATTTCTTGAAGTGACCCAAAGTACACAGATGCAAAACCCCAACTACAGAAATTACTATAAAATTTCTACATGAACTGTTTGCCAGATTCAGAGTAGTGGACACCTTAGTGTTCAATAATGGAAGTCAGTTTATGTCTGGAGAATTTAGAGACTTTTGTGAAACATATCAGATGAAACACATCACTACTGCTTCGTACTATCCTAGGTCTAACGGGCAGGCTGAGAGATTTGTGGATACTTTGAAGAGAGCTTTGAAAAAAGCTAGGGCTACACCAACTGAAAAAAGCCATTCAACAACTTCTTCAAGTATACAGAATTACTCCTAATAACAAAACACCAGCTTCACAATCTCCAGCCGAGGTAATGTTTGCACGCCGGATACAGTCCATTTACGATAAATTACTCTCAAAACAGACAAAGCCAGGAAGAACAAGCATCGTACTTAAAAGACGATATAACCCCGGAGAAAAATTTTTTTCAGAATTTTCAAAGACAACAAATCTTTTTGGAAGATGGTTACAATTGAAAAAAAAGTTGGGAACATGGTATATATTATAAAAGGTCTACAATTTACACATAAAAGACATCTCAGCCAACTTAGGAAACATCTGTTGAGGCTGATATTGGGCTTCCTGAGGAAATGGTTATGGATGTCATATACGACATTTTCAATATTCTGACCCCTCTAGCGGCCCCTGAAATGTACCATTCTAAGAGAAAAAGAAAAGCAACTGATTGAATAGCTGTCAATCCTGAACATAAAAGGTATTGAGATCACAAACAAATAAAAGTTCTCAAAGTTGTTCTTTGAACTTGGTAAATCAAGTCAGCCAAGTTTTAAATACCTAGCGAGTTGTAAAAAAGGAAATGCTTGTTTTCTCTATAAATTAAACAAATCAAGCAGAGGAAAACCACTTAAAAGTTGGTAAACTTCTATAAAAATATTCCTCAGGATTAATTTTTGTGAAACTTTTTACAGCTACATATACAGCCTCAGAACTTTAATATAAAAAAGGAAAAAAAAATTTTTTTTTCTTCAGACTCCTTCAGAGTTAAGATTTTAGGAGTTGGGTGTTATGGTGACCTATCTACATTAGAATGACTCTTCTTCTTTCATAAATACTAACCTGCAAGACTTCCTAAGCAGGCAGTTGAGACGCAGTCTCTGACTGTGTGCAACGTCTGCCAAACTCTCTGCTTTGGCAGAGAGGAACCCAGATGAAGCTTTGCTGAAGGGCAAAGTTTCATCTGGGGAGGTAGACAGATCCCAAACCCACTTATGCAGGTTCTAAGGGAATATTTTTGGCCGAGCCTATGGGCTCAGAGAAACCCATGTTAAACTCGACCTTGTGCCATATACATTCCTTGTGGGGGGACTGTTAAATATCGGCAGTCGGGGCGCAGTGTAACCTGACAGTTCGGACAGACACTTCTATCTGCTGACTAATAACACTCTTATTTTGTATATATGTTCTGTTATTTCAATACACTTGTTTAACCTACCTTCTTCTTTCCATGTCTTTCTTTCTGGCCCCTAACAGTCCACAACAATTATGCATGGCTGGTTTCTCCAGTGTAGTGTCTTTTGTACCATCCTCTCCCACTATACTCTTTCTTCTAGCTCAGAGGTGTTAGCTTATATCCTTTTGACCAGGCTCTGAGATTCTGGTGAGAACTTTGGTTTCAGCTAATATCAAAAGTCTCTTCATGTTAATTTTTTGATTTGCAAATTATTTTATTTTCCAGCGTCCCTTTCTTTTTAATTTCTTTATAACAGAAGTTATGTGTGGAGCCTCCATGATTTTTTGTAGTTTTCAGTCACAAATTAATTGGCTTTATTCCTGTAAACTTCCAGCAATTTTCTGCTGGGTTCAGTCTTCTTCCTCTATTTATTTGAGGGTTGCCTTCTTGTTAGTTGAGAGAGAAGTTTAGAAAGAGAGAAAGAGAGTGGAAGAAAGAGATAAGAGTTTTAAGGGAAAGTGAAAATGTCTTAATTTGAAACCATTTTTTGCATTTTATTTTATTTGGGTTTTATCTATCTACAACATCAATGGAGCCAACCCCCAAGATTCTCTCCTTAGCCCTACTGTTTTTCTGCTTTGTATTAATGACCTTCTAAGGAACATTCTCAGGTCATTAGTAAATATCTATGCAGAAGACACCATGGTTTAAGAGAATATCACCAAAAATCAAGATGATCAGAGCCTTTAGCTGATCTCTCCTGTGATCTAACTCTAACAGCTGAACAGGGATAAAATTGGTTTGTAACTGTCAATACTGCAAAAACCAAGTCAGTATCATCACCAAGAAGACTGAATTTTCTCAAGTCATGATGAACAGTAGCATTCCCAATGGGACCTCCTTGCTTAGAACATCTATTGGAATCTAAAGAAGAATCAACAATATTATTGGTCCTTGGCAGCTTGGCTTCAGTCACTTTCCCATCATCATAAGGTTGCCTCTCTGTGTTTTTTCTATAAATACTTTCATGATAATAGTTTGGATGAGCTCTTCACTATGGTACCTAGACTTTTGAATTTAAGCATAGTACTAAACTGGCATTGAGATCTCATCAGTTTACAGTTGAGCTGGCTAGATGTAGCCATAAATTCTATGCTAACAGTTTCTTTTCTTGAACTTCTCACTTGTGCAACTCCCTTCCAGCTCCATGCTTTCCAGCCAACTTTAATCTGCAAAAATTTAAATGCAATCTCAATCACTATCTACTCTCCTTTGATTACTCTTTCCTCTTCCCATTCATTATTAATGTTTCTGTTCCTAAATCTTCCACACCCTCTAACCCCTAGTGTCTTTACTGCCTTATATGTGGTGATACCGATTAAAAAAAAAAAAAAAAAAAAAAAAAAAAAATATAAATAAAATTCAAGTTCTCCCCAGATATCAAGTCGCATTCATATATACAATTCATCATTAAGATGCTGGAAAAATGGCCAGCTCATTGTATAGTTCCAGAAAGTAACTGACTTCAGCCATGCTTTATTGATACAAGAGTAAAATCAGACTAAGAATAGAGTATTACCATTTCCAAATGTAATACAGATATTCTTCTAACCTATGAAACAAATAAGAAAAATTCCAGAATTCACATGGTTTTCAATTTTAATTACAGCATTCACAAACTATCACATATCTTGCTAAATGATTCCCATTACATAAAACTTGAGCCCACAATTAATCAGATATTAAGTGAGATCTCACAATGCCAGGCAACAACCTCCATATCTACATTAACTCCTTAAAACCTTCAAAACCAGCAGTTCCCAACCATTTTGCACCACAGACTGGTATCATGCAAGAGAATTTTTCCAAGCACTGGGATGTGGGGTGTTGGTCAGTACTGGTCATGTACATAACAAAATGCAATAAATACTATGAATAAAACAATATCAATAAAATGGTAAAAAAGTTTTTATTCTTTCTTTGCAGCTCAGTACCAAATAGTCCACAGCCTGGTACCTGCTCATGGCTCGGTGGTTGGGGACCACTGATCAAGACTACAAAAATCCCCCATTTATCAAGGTGATGTAATATATAAAAAGCCCTAATGTCAAGTTTCTAAATATATTATCACTGATAGTATTTTTATACCACCTGACACATACACAATAATCTGACAGTCTCTCTTGACTTGTGACAGTTCAAATGTAATATATTTACTTTTTTGCAACAAATGTAAAACAGAAAATTATATCAGTGAAACATGTATGGAATTCCATCTTCGGTTTAATAACCTTAAAAAAACTATCAAAGACAACAACATCAATTTTACTGTATCTGCACAATTTAGCCAATTGGACCATGGCACTGATAATGCTAGATGCATTTTTTTTAGCGTCTTCATTTAAATGTCAGTAAGAACGCTTAATCTACAGCAATAGGAAGAAACTTAAAAAAAATGGTTATTTCTGGTCATAGTAAGTATTGCACAATTCCCCTCTTGTTTTTCTGCATCTTTTTCCAACAAATTTTTCAATTATAATTCAGTCACATTTTTGTTTGGCCTACAACATTTAAATACAATTACACCTGCTCTGTCTACCAGTAAACGATACTACAGTGAAATATGCATTGATGCTGCAACATTGCATGCATTTTCAATAATAGCAAGAAGTCTCATATTCACTTTTTCACATCTTAGCTTTTGGAAGTTCCCATAATTTTACAGTAATTATTTGTGCATGACACACACCCTGAACAACAAAATTTGAGGAAAAAAATCTCTTATGTATAATATTCACAAATTTTTTAGAATTTGTAGATTAGACAAAATTTAACATTTTGTTCAACTTCTTATTCTGTTTGTATTCTGGACATTACTCACCCTACTCCAGTGACCTGGCAGTCTAGAAGCACCTCCCTATATTGAGGTCTCTGTCACAATGTAACCCTTTACCATTCAACATGCTCAACCCCCCCACTTAAATATTGCCTCTCAAAATCTCACTTTTTGTGGTCAAAGTCTTGTTTATGTGACTTCCTGTGTTATTTATGATGATGTCATCATATATTATGGCAGAGTATACATGGGGCAGATTACGGCATGTTGGACATTGAGAACCAATATTTATGAGGGCGGCTTTGGGCATGTCGAATGCTAAAGGGTTAAATCAGCTGGCATTTCCAATTGGTCACCCATTTAATTACTGTCCAGAGCAACTTCTGTGATCAGACAAAAACCGTTTTGCAATGTGATATTGCTGTAAGCTTGTATTGACTAAAAGAATATAATAAGAATTTATATAGTTTCTATTGTGTCTTGAAACACAAAATTTACATGGTATTTAGAGCAAACACATGAACTTGCTCACATAAAAAATTGCAACAAATTTGCAGTGAATGTAAGCTCACAGTTGGAGAAAAAGTTATAAACAAACACACATTCCAGTGGTTGGTTGTTATTACTAGCATCTTTGACACAAGCAAAAGTGAAGCATGTGTTTAATATTGATGGAATTAATTTTATTTAATTGATTTATTAATTTTTTTTATGACTTATCAACCCATTGCAGCTTATTTAAAGCCAGAAAACATTATTAGATTGTAAGAATTTTTTTGAGATAATAATGATTTGCTAATACAAGTCTTACTAATTAACCCATAGCTGGTAGGAGAAGAAGTAGACTCATACATAATTAGAATTTGATAAACAAACAAGAAATTATAATGTTGATATTAAGTGGGAGGTCAATTATATATTAGAATTAATATATAAACTGATCCCTCACTTTGGGGACACGGTAGTTTCTGTACATTTATATTCCAAGACTGCCAATAAATCTAAAAGACATGCCTGTGTAGCTAATGAGTATTTCATAGATTGATTGATTGATTCATTCATTCATTCATTCATTTTCTCCAGCTTATCAACACTTTGCAAGTTATTTAAAGTGAGATAACATTTTTAAAATGTAAGAATTCTTTTTAGAGATAATAATGGTTTAGTGATACAAATCTTACTAATTAATCCATAGCTGGGGGTAGCTGGGAAGAGGTGGATTCATACCTTTTCCAAGGGTATTTGCACATAAGTGAATATAACAAACCCAACTGGAATTGGAACTAAATAGGTCTAAATTTTGAGGCTGTTGATTGGGTTTATTTATAATTGAGTTTATTGGTTAATATGGGCCAGATCTAAATTTTGATGTTATTGGTCAGGTTTATAAATGAGCTTATAAGTTAATGTGGGCCAGGTTTACATTTTGAGGTAATTGGTTGGGTTTATAATTGAGTCTATAGGTTAACAATCTTGAGCTAGTATCCATTCATCATCATTGATCAACCTCCCTATAGTTGGTCAGAACTCCATTGACAATCCTTTTACACACTGTTCGGTACTGTATTGCTGTTCCCAGATCCCCAATGTCCAACACTGAGTCCTGAGCTATGGTGTCTGGGAAAGTCAATTTTTGTGAGAAGACACTTCCAGAATGATACCATAGGAGTAAGGATGAGACAGTTTCCTTGTCCACTTGGTGGCAGTGGCCGTCAAAACTGTAATTGTTTTTCTTTGAGTCTAAGAGAGATTGGTCTCACTTCTCTGTAAATTTTGTTAAGTGTTGCATGGCATCTCCAACTGATGTTCTGAATTTTTCTTAGTAGATTTGTATATGTTCCATCCAGTCATCTTTCAAGATGAGCAGATAATGTCCAAGTTTCTGATCCATACAGTATGACTGGTTCAATTGATGTTCAAAAGGTTTAAACTTCTAAGGAGGATGTAAGGTTTGAGTGCCAAATCTTGTGAAGTTTGTAACACGCTTTGCAGATGTTGAAGTCTTTTAGGGAATCTCTTATGTGAGATGCAAGATATTTGAAGTCCGCGACTCTTTTGATGTATTGTATTATTGAGTCACTTCAACTCAGATGGTTCAGGGGAGGTTGGGATATATTCTGTCTTACTCACATTAGAATAGAGACCCTCCCTAGTTCAAGTGATTGCAGCAAGGATTCTGCATCTTTGATACAATGAGAAATTAATGCAAGATCATCGGCAAATTCAAGGTCAGTCAGGTATTGTGAAGGGTACCGACTACTCTAGTGAGGTTTCAAAAGGAATTCTTTTTCCTCCATGTTGTTGAGAGAAATACACAGAACATAGTTCAGAATTATAAACAGAAAAGGAAAAAGTTATCCATTACACCACCCACACATTCAAGCTTACAGCACATGGTATTCCCAAGTTCTCATCTAGGTACTGACAAAACTCGATGTTGCTTAACTTTTGCTTGATGTAATGTTCTTTTTGTGATTCGTGTACTTATTGTTGTTTCCATAGAAACAAGTAATTACCATTGATGCAGTCGACACACATATAATAGTGCCATGCCATATTGGCATTAATTCCTGGCCACTGATAATATTTCTCTGACAGATTTCTAATGGAATTTTTGTTTTTAATCATTTCACCTCAAGCAAGGCAACAGAGCCACTAACATGTGGTGGGTTACTGAGTGTGAAAGAATAAATGAAAATACATTATTAAGGAGCAAGAACAATAAAAGAACAGAATTTAAGACAACAGATGATAACGATTGACATTGCATTTACATTTTTGAAGATCAAAGTTGACAGGAAGGCAAGAAGCTGGAAGAGAGTTCCACAAATGAGAACTACGAGAAAAGAAACTCTCAGCATAGAACATGGATTTTTATAGTAAAGTCATAAGCAACATATTTACATGATATATACAATGACTTTATTTGGTCAATAACAATAGTATTCATTCCTTTCTTCCTGATTTTCAATTCATATTTGAAAATAAAATTATTTAAAATGCATTCCTACAGTAAAATCATTAGCAATGCATTTACATTATACATATAATAGCCCTATTCTATCAGTAATGCTTGCATTCATTCCTGACCACTGACAATCCCTTTCTTCCTGATTTTCAATGCATTCCTATAGTAAATTCATAATGTAATTTCACTTACATTATACATAAAAATGCATTATTCTCTCAGAAATGCTTTCCTTAATTCCTAACAATCCCTTTAAATGTACAATATATGGGCTGAGTGCAAAAAAAAAAAAAAAAAAAAATTATCCAAATCAATTTTAGGTAAAAATTTTTTCAGAATTATGTGGTCAAATAATTAGATTTTTATTTTTTAAACTCAAAATGTCAAAATTTTTAAGCACAGAAAGCTATAAAATTATAACCTAACTATGAAGTGGTAGTGCTGAAGACAGCAGGCAGTGAAAAGAAGTAAAAACTTTGTTTGCATATACTGTATAAATATGCAGTCAGTACAAAAATGCCACCATAATTATTATTTAAAGTTTTGCCATTGTAAAAGAGAACTGATCTTGTTCAACATTTAATTGCATGAAATTACTGAATGGTGATCAGGAGGGTTCTACTAATTGGATAATAATTATTAAAATTCTCAGAAGAATAGATTGAATGGTTGGGATAAAGATGGAAAAAGAAATGAGTTAATAATTATGTTTTAAACAATAAAATGAATTTAAGAACAATTCCAAAGAGAATTGAACCCAGGAATCCACTGTCAAGATTCAGTAAAATTGAGCAGAACCAAATTTTCGCCAAACCCATTCACTACCCTCTGATAAGAAGACATGATTAATGTGTTGTCTGAATTTATTGGTCATGATACCCTAAATTTGGGGTTTGTTTACATCAATAGTATTTGCTTAAAATGTCTATACTCTTACAGAAAAAGAGTGACTGAAATTCTTTGAACAAAGCCATGTGGTTTATGAAAAGATTTCTTAAGAAGTAAAATATTAGATACATTAAATGTCAAATTTTAGTGAGGATATCTATATAAATGAAGATCCACTGGGCCCAAACACAGAAAGAGTTAGAGCCCAGTAAGAGAGTTTGTCAGAGATTTGCTCAAGGTTGTATCAGGGAGACAGCTGTCAACTCACAAGAACATGCTTGCATTCCTGTGGCTGCAGCAGACACACACAGACACACACATGACAGAAGAATTAAGTGAAAGGCAACTAGCTAGTCTTGATTCAATAATTACTACTAGATTTCTAAACAATTACTGCTAGATTTCTCAACAATTCACCAGGTTTAAAATTCAATAAACCTGAGTTATCAACAGTGTTGTTCACTTTATTGAATTAACTCTAATCCCAGCCTTGATCCATTGTCCCGGGTGCAAAGACAAAAATAACCATGGCCACAGCCAAGAATTACACATTTCTCTTCTGTGGTACACAACATACATTTTGGTCCACCATTGGACATCACCGTCAACCCCAATATCATAAGATTATGGGAAACTCGAATAAACCCTACCAACACATTGCCCTCAACTGAGGAGGGAAATGAAAGCTGGATGACCTCTAAGGTTGGTGTTACTTAACAAAACTAGTGGAGATAGTTACTGAAAGAGGGAATCAAGGGTTGCACTATTAATAGTAAAAATTAGTAAAAATAAAGGTTAAATCAGATGCTCAAAATGGAGGGTAATGTGTTGTATTGTCGAGGTGAATGATACACAGAATAGAATGAGTGCTTAATATATTCATTCAGCACCAGTATCCGGTGCCAATGGATACGTACAAAAAAAACACAGAGCAATAAATTATAAAACAATTAACAAGACAACTTACAAGGAATAGACGAGGGTTAAATGCTGTATAGGCAAATGAAGTAAGATCAGTCTGAATATTAATCAGCTTAGTATCAACTTATTAATCAACTGTTGAAGTTCTTAATTGTAGACTATTTAAGGCTATGAGCCAGGCCATCTGGCAGAGTGTTGAAGGAGTGCTAGCTACTCTACAACAATATGTTAAAAGTAGGAGGGCTAAATCAGATGCTCAGACAGACGGAATTTAATCTTTTATTAGGTTGGTGCAAAAATAATGACGTAATAATGTCGTTTTTTGATGTTAAAAATACGTCAAAAAACAACATTATTACGTCATTATTTTTGCACCAACCTAATATTTAGTTTACAGTTCTCTCAAAAGATGAAGGGATCTGAAGCCACCCACAAAGCCCACTATGTTGTCATGGGTGAGGTGATATCCAGCAAACTATACTTCCTTAGATCATGCAGGACTTTCATGATATCTCCACCCTGGAGATGACTCCTATTTGATATGGGTATCTTGGGTCGTACAAAAAAAATAAACCTTGGCATTTTTAAGAAGCTTATAATTCCTCAAATATAATGATCCTTTTCATACAAAAATTTGAAGTTTTTTCCCCCACCCAATTCAACAAAGGTCACAAGCATTATATTTCATTCAATCCTAAAGCCAACATTAATAAAAAGAAAAAAATCTTACAACTTTTCAGGAAATGGGAAAAGAATTTATGGTTGAATGAGTCAAGAAGGTAAGGTTAAAGGTATGAGAAACAAGTTAAAGTTACCTGGACACAAGACCAAAAGAATTACTTTGCAAAATTTTTTGATTGCAAGAATAGAAAAGAAACAAAGAATATTCAGATATATGACAACTTGTGGGGAAAGTACATGGGTTCAGTCAAAAAATGTCTCCGGTTTAGAAAATGTTCACTCTTTCAATTGAATCATATTAAAGCTACAAAAATTTATATCGACATAAAATGTTTAAAAATGTTTTGCTATATATATATATATATATATATATATATATATATGATGAATAAATTGTCATCTAAATTACGCAAAAATGAAAATAACACCGACACCTCATTTTAACAGATATATTTACCAAAATTAACAAAAATATCTTGAAATACTAAAGATTAACTTTATTCAATAAAATCACCATTATCTTCAACCATGCCCTTCAGACAACTTTGAAATCTCCTGCAACTCTTCTGGACACTCTCCTTGTTTAAGTTGATGAATGCTGCCATAATTCTTGCCTTCAGTTTACCTTTGGTGCTACAAAAGGTTTTGTTGGTCTCTCGCTCAACTGTGTCCCACACATAATAATCAAGGAGGTTGTCATCTGAGGAGTTAAGTGACCAGATGTATGGGGTGATATGGTTTCAGAAATTGTCTGACAGCCATTACTGGGTTCTTCTACTTGTGTGGCATTGTGCTGAGTCCTATTGCCAGACATAGCAGTCATCCTTTTGACCCAGGACAGCACTACCTCCTCAAAGCACTTGATGTAGGCCTCTGTATTGAGTCTGAGGCTTTCACCAACAAATTCAGGAGTTCTTTTCTCATCAGAATGATCAGAGTGAGTTTTCCGAGCTGCTGCACCTTTGTAATTCTTAATATACATAAATAAAAATACATGTTGCAGACACATTCACATTTTTATACAACGTAAAAATACAAAATTATTGTAATTCTGCAACCAAAAGATTTCATTTCCAACAACAACGCATTCTGACCCTTTGTACTCTGTAATAGTGACACATTAACTGCCAGTCAATCTTTCACTCTTACAGTGATAATAGTGACACATTGACTGCCAGTCAATCTTTCACTCTTACAGTGATAATAGTGACACATTGACTGTCAGTCAATGTGTCACTCTTACAGTGATAATAGTGACACATTGACTGTAACAGTGACACATTGACTGTAACAGTGACACATTGACTGTAACAGTGACACACTGACTACCAGTCATGAGTTGTCTTATTTTTGATAGTTTTATTGATACTGACGAGTTATAATATATACATTCTGTTGCGCTTGGGGTTTCGTTGGGACTATGATAGCCGGGACGCAACGAGAAAATAAAAAAAAATAAGTAAGAGATCCCAAGGTTCGATATAAAAATAAAGAAAAGAACGTTGGGAGGGGAATTCTCCAATTCCCGACGTCGGTAAACGCAGAGAGAAAATGAACTATACGCAGACACAAAACAACAGAAGACAACACGAGAATATATAATACAAAGATTTTATTCGTAAAATACACAAAGTGTGAATGTAAGAAAAAGAAAAAGAAAACTAAATAATACAAGGGATGGGGAGATAAGTTACCAATTAAACAGATGCGGCAAAATACATATGAATACGGAGACAGCAGATTATAAGATATGGAAAAAACATGCAGAAACTTACATAAGGTTGGAATCGACGTCGATTGACTATTATCGGGGTACAGTTTGTTCAAAAGAATATTCATACACCTCTCTGAAAGCAAAGGGTGGAATTGACAATGTTCTAATATGAATTTTTGACTGGCGACGTCCAATCCGGGTTGATGGCGAGAACACACAGAAAAATCACGGGAATGTAGCCGACTTGGGTTGACGATGTTAGATTCTTGCGTCGGTCCTTTGGTTTTTGGTGGCATCTGATTCTTCTGGCATCAAACAGCAAAGTCTGGGTCTGGTGACAACTGCTTCTTCTAATGGCAAATAGCTAAGACAGATTTTGGTGACGTCCGACTCCTCGGACAGCCAGCAACTATGTGTGGTTGTTGTTACCTCAACACGTGCGAAACGAAAACTGCTATATGTTGAGTCACGTGTTGGCCCCCAAAAAAGATATGCGTCATTCACGGACCCTGTTAATGTCATCAACACTTATCTGTCAAACAGCGTTCATTCTGGCCAGCGACTATGGAACTGGCTAACATCATTCACACCTATCTGTCAAACAGCGTTTGTTTGGCTTACGCCTCAGGGACCAGGTAGGAAATAGGAGTAGAAGGGAAGGTTCTTTTCTGAGAACTGGCCCTGACTCATCTGGTTATAAAAACAATATATATCTCACAATCTGCCTATTCAAGAAATAAAGAAGTTATTAAGATTCATATGTTTCATCGCAAATAAACAAGGTACTGAAAATATACTTATAAAATCTGAGGTAAGGGTACAAATATGGGGTTAACGTAAAAATACATATACACATACAAATTTGTTTAAATGTATTTTTATAGATTGGCTTAAAAAGAAATATGAGATAGTATTGAGATGTTCTTAAACTGTATCATTCACTAAAAATACACACACAGTTAATAATTGATTGGTACCCAGACAAGTGGATCAGCTTTATGCTAGCTTATTTTTTTTTCAGAAGATTGGTCATTGTGGCTTATATTGCTATTAACACTAGTACTAATGTAATAAAAAGCAAGTGAAATTAATATGAAAGAAATACTACTCATAAATGAATAATGGTTGACAATGCTTCACCTGATAATAAAATTCAAGATAATATTACTTTATATAATGGAGAAATTATTGATCACTATACACGTTGACCAAACATTAAAGTCTTTTTGTTTTGGCTGAAAACATTTAGCACCTCCTCGTATGAGCAAAATATATCATAGATTGATATTATGAAGCGTTTGACTGAGTTTTTCAAATAAAATTTTTTTTTCTCTTTTTTGTTTTAGCAAATATAATTTTTCTATCTGTTTTTTTTTTTATCTTGTCCTCCATTTTGAAGTTTATGTGTATTTCTTCAGTTACTTGCTGGAAATAGTGAAAAAAAAATATTTGTGTTACTGTGGGTTATATTTGCAAGTAGGAGTCATTTTATTCCTTTGTAGAAAAAATGATTAAAAAATGGCAAATATGGAACGATCAACTGACTGCTTCAGTGACCAACCAAATGATATTAAGTGTGACTTCAATGAAAAGCTGATATTTGATTTGTTTGGATGAGAGTAATGTTTATTTGTGGTTTTATTTTTTTTTTTTGGACAATTTTGTGGTCTTTCCTAAGTGCTGTGCAGCAATAAAACATTCACTCATTTTTATTTTATATTTGCTGTTGCTGTTTCTTTTTTATGATTAAAAGAAAAAAAACAGGAAAGGTCAAAGTATCAAAATCAAACATCACAAAGCAATAAAAGCAGAATTAGTTGACTTACAAAATGGTTGCTTCAATGAAGTATAGCTGAACATGCTCTGTCCCTTTTACCGATAATTCCTCAGAATTTGTTTTCTTTTTGCTGTTTTATCTTTATTTAAAACAAAACCTTTTGATTAAACTCATTAATACATTCAGTGCTATCTTGGATATTTGAAATTGTATTATAAGTGCTATCTTTATTTTTGTTTGCTTTAAAAGACTAATTATGCTTTATTTTGGTAAATAAAACTAAGTTTAATACATTGGCCTCTGTGTTGTATATTTGAACCCTAGCAATAATACCATCTATGTTTTGGGTGGTTTACTGAGAGAAATTGCTATATAAGACTGAGTCTTATTTTTGTCACCAAAAATGCATGATTTTTAACTTCTTTGAAAAAATTACCTTTATATAGTACAAATCCTATTTTTTGGTGTAAAACATTGGTAATAAAACTCTATACTCAAGTATATACGGTGTGTGTGTTTCTGTGTATCAGCATGAACTCCACTAATAAGGAAATCTTCCGACAATATAGTAATTTTTATAACACAGCCCTAAAAAATAGCGGATACAAAAATGCTAACATAAGTTATAGAAACAATAGTACTAACAAGAAGAAAAACAGGAACAGAAAAATCATCTGGTATACCTCTCCGTTCAACCAAATAGTACTAAGCTAGGACATAAGTTCTTAGTTTTAATTGAAAAACACTTCCCTACTAAAAGCAGACTTAGTGAGATCTTTAATAAAATCACCTTAAAATTAAGTTACAGTTGCACTGAAAATCTAGAAAGAATCATAAAAAAATAATAAAATCCTGGAAAAACATACATACCAAAACAGTATTAATAAAAATCTTAAACTAAAATTAGACAAAAATAATGATAAATTATGTGATTGTAGAAACCCTGAGACTACCCGTTAGAAAATAAATGCCTCATTAAATCCGTGGTATACCAATGCACTATCTCATCCATTGAGAGTCCTAACACTGAGAGGATATACATTGGGTCAACGAAGAATGAATTTAAAATTAGATGGAGACAACACAAAAGCTCCTTCAATAATATTAGAAGTAGAAACCAGACATCTCTATCCAAATATTTTTGGCATTGAGAATGAATAAAATAAAATGAATAAAACTCCAAAAGTAAAATGGAAAATAATAAATAGAACAAGAACTTGTAAAATCTGGGATGACCCATGCCCTTTATGCCTACATGAAAAACTACACATAATTAAGTTTCTAAATAATGAAAATTTATTAAATCATAGACATGAGTTAATGGTTTTTTGCTGACATCAACAAATTTTTGCATTAAATAATTAGCTTAAAAAAAAAAAAAAATCAAATTTCATAGTTTAATAAAGGGCTTAAAAGCTTAACCCAATCATTAAATAGAAAAACCCTTTATGAAGTCTTCAAAAACCAAATTGTAGTTCAGTGCAACGTGTTAATATAGGAAACAGCCATTTAGATAAAAAAATAAAAATAAAAAATAAATAAATAGATGAAATAAAATAAAATAAAACAAAATTCTCTATACACTTCAGGACATCTCATGGTGCCAAAAGCTGTAACTGACCAGACGATGTGCGTACATGAATGCCATCAGCCACTTTGAAATAGATACCCCACCCTACCTTGGCTTGACCTCTTTTTGAAGGTGACTGATATGTGGATAAGAATTAACTGTTTGACCCCTTATCAAAATGGCTGCCCCATGCTTATAAAGATGCGTAAATTTCAAGATTGTTTATTCCTAAATTTTTGCTTGAGGATGAAACAGGGCTTGATACCTTAATTCAATTTAATTTTAATAATTATATTGAGGGTTTCGGCTCTCGTTTTTGAAACATGAGAACTCTTATGTAGCGAAGGAATCATTTTTTAAAAATTAATTATATATATATATATATATATATATATATATATATATATACACACACAGTATGCTTTATTTTAGTAAAATGAAATTTTTTAAATTGTCAAGAATGATGTTAATGCATTTTTTTCATCCAAGGAGATACATTATCATCTTTCTTTCCCCCCACCAGTGTTGCATGACACATTTCTGCATTATGGTAACTTTTAATTAAGAAAAATGTTTGATAAATATAATTTAAAAAATGACACTAAAAGGGGTTTTATTATTATCTAGAGAAATTAAACTGATAGGAATGACACATGTGTCAGAAGTAATACGTAACATGTACTATGTAACATGAAATATGTCGCATACATTATTCTTATACAATCTTTTAGTTGCCTTTAATCGTTGCTTCCAATTCCTTTGGAGTGACTGCTAAAAACATTCCCCTCCCCAAATGTATCAACAAATCCTACAGATGCATGCTGGGATTTCTTCCTAACCAATAAAAATGAACCACTTCTTGATCTCTGCCATATTTTTGTTCTTTTTAGGTATGTCGGTAGATCTGTTACCTTTCTGAAAGAAGTCTGGTTATGCCTAGTATTGAGATTTGTCAACATATGCTTTGTATCTTTTTCCTAGATCAGATGTGTTTGAAATTTGATGGGAATAGCAAATTCTAGAAGGAAGACATTCATAAGAATTTCCCATCCCTGAGAAGTATGTACTTGTGCAAGGAGAAGACTTACTGTTTACCCTGAGGCAAGTGCTCCTTATATCATGAATGCTGGTTAGCTCTCAAGTTCCTCTTACAGGTGATGCATGACCTCTCCAACATCCAGGTGTTGTCCTGTAAGGCATTCATTATATCAGGTGTTAATGAGGGGTTACATTCTGCTAGGTAAGCTTGGTTTAAAGAAGCAGGAGTCTCACTCCATATGGCCTTTGGTGCCTAGGTTGAAATACCTCACTAGCAATGAGGAATCACTCACCTGGCTAGTAATGCAAAAGACCCTCTGGGTCGACAAAAAACTTTATTCAATGAGCTTGGTGAGCTGTGTTTGCTGTAGTGAGTCGATGGAGACTCTGGATCACACCTTTTTTTCACTGCAAGGTTCCATTGAGCAAATTTATTGAAAACATCATAGTTTGCATGCTGCATGGAAATTTCTTTGTCCTTGAAGCCAGTTCTGTTTGTAGCAATGTGGTTTAAGGCTGATTAAGGCTGAGCACTGTGTTCTTGTGTTTGCTAGGTGTTATGTCAGTTGTGATCTGGATGATATGATGGAAGGAAAATTTACCTCTTCCCAACTGATCTTATTCTTTAAGCTTAAAGTCAAGATCAGGATAGAAAGGTGATGACTCTCACCATCAGAATTTGGCAAAAGGTGGCCGAGTCTTGCATGTATCTGTCAAGTGAAAGGAGCTGACTTAGAGTGGAATTTTCATGTTGGCTAGGCATCAGGATATTGGGAACCCTGTATGAAACATTGGCACCCACCACAAAAAAATAGGTTAGCTTAGGCTTGTTTTGCTTTTAGTCTTTTATGAAAAAAAGACTTGCACCAACGAAAAGTGCATATAAAAAAGAAGTATCAGCTGTCAATTGTTGATACCCCTGATGAGTGGATAGAGTAATTCCAGGAGGGTCTGTTTATGAAACTCTAGAGTCAGGATGCTGGAGGTAATATCAATCTTCAATATCAAACTGTATTAGGGTAAAATTTGGTTTAATTTACTAATATTAAGGAGAAGCCAAATTGTACCCTAATACAGTTTGATATTGAAGAATACTACCTATCAATATCAAGGGAACTTTTCACAATTGCTCTGGATTTTTCTACCCAGTATTCTGACCTAACAGATGAGGAACAAAACAATTATGAATGTGAAAAAATTGGTAATCATTCATAATGGCAACCAGTGGATTAAAAACTCTGATAACCATTTTGACATCACAATGGGATCATTGGACTCTGCAGAGTTTTCTAACCTTATTGGTCTTTTTATATTATATAATATCATTCTGAAATTAGTATTAATGACGTCAGACTGTATAGAGATGATTAACTTATGGCTATAAGTCTACCAACTTTAAAATAGATAAAATTAGAAAGTCATTACACAGAGAATTTAAATGCCTAAACTTGAAAATTACTGTAAATACTAATTTTAAAAAAGTAGACTCCCTAGATATAACATTAGACTTAATGAAAAATATATACCTACCTTACAAAAAAACAATACTAATCATCTATATATATATACACCCTAAGTCTAATCATCCTCCATCAATATTTAAGCATATAACTTCATCTATCGAAAAAAGAATAAGCACTAATTCAGCAAATGAAAAAGTATTTTATGAACATAGCAATTTAAAGCTCTAAAAGATAGTAGGTATAAATGCCCAAAGATTAATTATGTAAAAAATAATTATAGAAACCAAAGAAAAAATAGAAATAGAAAAATCATTTGGTATGCAACCCCATTCAACCAAATGGTTATAAGTAAACTAGGACAAAAATTCCATGCATTAATCAAAAAAACATTTTCCTAGAAATAGTAAACTCAGCAAAATTTTTAAAACACCTTAAAAATAAGTTACAGTTGTACTGAGAACTTAGAGAAGATTATCAGGAAACATAATGCCAAATTCATGAATAAATACTTATACCAAAATCCAAGAAATATAGATCCTGAAATAAGAATAAACAAAAATAAAGAAAAATTATGTAACTGTAGAAATCCTGAAAATTGTCCACTGAATAATAAATGTCATATAAAATCTGTAGTTTATTAATGCAATATCTCATTTATTGAAAATCCTAATGATGTTAGAGTCTATGTAGGATGTACAAAGAATGAATTTAAATTAAGATGGAACAACACCAAAGCTCCTTCAATACTAACTACTGCATCCTTAGCTAAATATTTCTGGCATTTAGAAGAAACTAATATAACACCAACAGTAAAAATGAAAATTAATAAAAAAACAAGAACTTGTAGATCTTTAAATGACCCATGTTCTTTGTGCATACATGAAAAGTTAAATATTAAGTTTCTGAAAAATAAAAATTTATGAAATCAAAGAAATGAAATAGCGAGTTTTTGTAGACGTTGCCAAATTTTTTCCTTAAGTATTAGCCAAATTTTAAAAAATGGAACTGACAATTATATTTGATCATAAATAAAATAGTTTATGAATACATAATTAGATTCTAACATATTAATTTTAACATTAACATATATGTACTCAGTAAATAAATTAAATATAATATCTTATGTTGGCACAAATAAAAATGTAAATATTAAATATGTGACAATAATATTTGAATGGTCGTTTTGAAAAAATTCTAATTGAAATTTATATAAAAATAAAAATTAAATGAAGAATTAAAAATTAAAATGCCAAATGTATTGCTACTGAAACCCAGATGATGTGTTAGAACATAGAGACTATCACAAATTTCTACTTGAAAAAGGGAAGTTTGTATCAATAGACAGATACCCCAACCCTACTTTGACTTGACTGAATTGATACCTACAATACATTAGATACATGAGTTTTCTAAATAATTTAAATCTTACCACCCCTAAAATAAAAAAGATGGAATTTTCCTTAACCCCAACATCTCAAAATACCAAAATTGTCTGGAATTAAATGAATCAATTTCTAAAAAATTATTTTTAGCATCACTCGATAATGGAATAGAAATTTGTATTTTAAGTTTAATTTTTAAGATTGAATTTGAATTAAAGTTTCAATTTTGAAAGATAGGAATTCCAGTGTTGCAATGATTATATATTTAAAAAAAAACAAAACAAATTATATATATATATATATATATATATATATATATATATATATGTGTGTGTGTGTGTGTTAATTATATAATTAATAAACAATAAAATCCAAAATCGCCTCATATGGGGAATAGCCTATTTTGGCAGGTGAAAATATAAGTCATCTGTCTTATCAACCCCGGTGTGGACTGAGTTCATGTCAGAAATAGAAATTTAACTGTGAAAGCTTAAAAAAAAAAAAAAAAAAAAACGTCGATAAAGCTAATACAGAATTTATTCATTTCAATGTTTTAGTCAGAGAGAACGTATGAGACAGCAGGTTAGGGGAGGGTGATGGGAATTTGTCTTAAAAGGAAGAAATTTTATAAAATTAAACCTGAATATTAACCTTATGATGTTAATTTGGGGTTATATGAAGAATGAAATATTAATTTGAAAGAGGAATACAAGTGGTTTAAAAATAACTTTAAGATAAATATATAAAAAGATGTAATGGATTAATGAAAAGACAGTTCAGGAAGATCTTAGATTAGCAGAAAATTAATAAATTATAATTAATATAGTGTAAAGAGTTTATAGAGAGAGTAATATAGAAATTATAATTAGTTATAGTTTCGATATTTGAAGAATTAGAGGGAAGTGAATATTATGGAAACATAGTAGCTAATTAAGTTAAACCTATCTTATGGAAATTTGAATTTGTTTTTATGTCGACATTGCTTAGTGTTAAAATGTTGATATAAAAATAAATGCAATTATTCGTTATTGTTGCATAGCAAAGTTCTATGTAAACATAATAGGATATTATATTTGATGGTGAACATCTCTGTTGTAATGTCCATATAACCACTCTGATGATGGCTCATGTGAGCTGAAAACTTAGATCAAGGAACAGCATAATAAAATATAACCAAATGTTGAAAAGTATTTGTCTTTATTTTCTCCCGAAACTAAAGCCACTGTAAGAAGCATAGAGCAGCTCAAGATCATACATAATAGACATTCATTGTCTGTTATATTTAACAATATATGTTTGAATAATGATCTGCTGCCCCAATTCACTAAATATATATATATATATATATATATATATATATATATATATATATATATATATATATATATATATAAATATAAATTTGAAGGAATCTCAAGTATGTGTAACTTGGGAGCATTGTAAATTCAAAAAAGGATTTTTTTATTAACTAAATCCACATTTAATGAGACAAACATGATATGAACAATGGATTTTTAAACTGAAACTATTCAACCCATTTCTGCATGGTTTCCACATTTTTTTAGAGAGGGGTGTTGCCTAAAATTTAAAAGCCGCCAACCCTATGAATACCATTAATCAGCAAGGTAGATGAGGTAAAAAGAGTTCAAATCTTATAGGAAACTTTTTTCAGTCAATCAGTCAGTCAAGTGCCATACATGATACATGGTTGGGCTATCATTTATCTTTCAATAAATCTTCTGCCACGTCAGTCATGTATCTTTTGATGCATGACTGATGAGGCTGAAGATTTTTCCTGCAGTAGGTTGCCATTTCTTTCTGTGGTAGACTGGTTGTTAACCAAGGCTGAAGATATCTGTCTTGCTATTCAACCCATAGCTGGGAGGAAAAGAGATGGATTTGTACCTTTCCTAAGGGTATTTGTGTGTAAATAATGAACTCGACTGGGATTCGAACTTGGCTGTTTGAGTTCTCATTCCACGCCACTATCCATTACAAAATGGGTTAATTACAAAAAGGTTACATTACAAAAGCGTTAATTTTATTATTATTATTGAATAAATGCTAAAACCCTTTAAGAAGAGAAAGTCTCTCTGGCCTGAATTGAAATAGTAAATTAATTTTGAAAAAGGCAAAAAAACACGTTCAATTTTTAGGTGATTCTTTGAAATTCAAAGGGTGACTCCAGACATTTGGCATAGTGTATATAGGTGTGTGTGTGCATGTGTGTGTGTGGTTATGGTAATTTTCTAAGTATAGCTTAGATGTGGAACAAGGCTGAAAGTATTGGGCACCCAGTGAGGATCAAACTCACTATTCCATCTTAATTGATTTAGTGAGACAACCATTACACCACATTAGAATGCCCATGATTTTCTAAGCGTAGCTTAGATGTGGAACAAGGCTGAAAGTATTGGGCACCCAGTGAGGATGGAACTCACTATTCAGTCATAATTGATTTATTAGGTTGGTGCAAAAATAATGACGTAATAATGTCGTTTTTTGACTTTAAAAAATATGTCAAAAAATGACATTATTACGCATTATTTTTGCACCAACCTAATAGCAAGACAAGCTTGTTAACCATTACACTATTTGTGTGTGTGGCTATGATAGACAAAGTAATTAATAATAATAGGCTACTTCTTTAACATGATTATAATTTATACTGGAGGCATCACTTCTATTACAGTGTATCAAACTAAGCTAACTTTAAGGGAGAATATGGCACATGCCTTTGGTATGATGGCACATAAGCTTTATTTGCAAGCCAGTTCTTTAGTGTCATGCCCTATCTTTACTGAGTGCTCCACAACTACTGACTTTGTGTCAGACGAAGCTGAGTAAGATGTTATACATTTTTAGAATGGTTAACTAACTTGTTTTGCAAGCCAGTTTTCTAATGTAATGTTTTCAGCATTTCTTTCTGTCCCTGATATTTGAGTCTGAACTTACAATGATGTGTTCTCTGCATTGTGGAATTAATCTGCAACAAACATTTACATTACAGTGGACTTGTACCATATTTATGTTAGATTAAGCTCAACCAGGAAAATAATTGTAGAAAGTGACTCCATTCTCATACAGTAATGAGTACTACTTGTTGAGTGGCCTTGTTTCTGAATCTTGCTGACTGTAGAGAATAGGGACACAGCCTCACCATGCCAAGTAGTGCTGCTGTGGTTTTTGTCAATTTTTAAGGGGTGGATTTGACAGCTACATACCCCCAACTGGTTTTGAATTCATAGTTGTCCTATTAGACTGTCTAGCACTAAACACTAGAAAGATAACAGTCTATCCTGCTATTTAACACATAGCTGGGACACAAGAGATAGTTTCATGCCTTTCCCAAGGGCATTAATGAGAAAGCGAATGTAACAGACTAGGCTGGAATTTGAACTTGGCCTGCTGATTGATTCCACTTTTTGAACTGATAATCATTACACCTCCAGCACATCTACTGAGTACCTACTATAGCCTAATGGTTAGTAAGTTTATCTTGTAAACTAATTTTGTATAGCAAGTTTAGTCCTCATTGAGTTAACCTTGAGATTTGTACTGGTCTAAGTCAAGTATATAAAATTAAAACTAATTCACAAATGGATCAGTTTCAATCCTCACTGGGTGATTTATACTGATGGCCTTGTGCCATACAAAGCTAAAATTAGCTAGTAAGAAGGTACTTACTTTTTTTGATTGACTTCTTTTCCTTTTTTTTTTGCAGATCAATTAGCTTATTTTGTAAGTTTGGTCTTAACTTGTGGTCTCTGGACATGGTTACCTGTAAGACAAAAGTAACTTTAATAATTTACTCACCAATACTACCCAGGTGGAAAACAAAATAAAAAACAAGCATAAAGCAACCACTTTCTGTATCAGTCATAAAAACGAAACA
Organism: Acanthosepion lycidas; assembly: GCA_963932145.1. Lineage (NCBI taxonomy): Eukaryota > Metazoa > Mollusca > Cephalopoda > Sepiida > Sepiidae > Acanthosepion > Acanthosepion lycidas. The sequence continues at coordinate 92,419,861 of OZ010599.1, read as the reverse complement.
AAAAAAACAAACTTATGCAAGCTCGTTTTTTCTTTTAATTTAAGGCATTTTTTTATTGCTCTTCTATAAAAATTTATATAAAAAATGTTAATTAAATAAATGATTAATAAAAAAAGTGAAAATAAAGAAATAGACTAGGTTTCTTTATTATAGTTGTTTGTAAAAGAAGTGTTTAAAATAATTAAAGAAAGCCAGATGGTTACTAAAAACATAATAAATTTGATATGTAACACTTTTTTAAAAAAAATTTTTAAAAATAGAATAGCTCAAACAAAAGCCACCATTTTAGGGCAGATGGTTATTTGGTTTTCAAATTTCAAAAAGAGGTACACTTTTGGATTTTTTAGCCAATAAGGATGGTGACTTCCTCCCATGCAATTTAAAATTTGGGATTCTAGTCTAGAGCCTATTGGGGCTGACATAAGACATTGAGTTAGTTGGAGAAGGATAGATCAATGAGAAGAAGAAGGAGACAGACGGAAAAAAGGATTTCAGAGGGTTATGAATAAGAAAGAATTTTGGCTGTCACCAATGGATACACATGGCACAGTGGATAAAGGCGTTGGTTAGATCCAATGACAGGACCCAAAGAGTGTGAGTTCAATACTCAGTTAAGGCAGTGGAGAACTTTCAGAGGGAAATTAGCAGGAGATAACTGATAACTGACATCCATCAAACATGGCATGTAGAACTAGAACAGTCTACCCCAGTGAGCGAAATAAAGGGTTCAGTTCGAAATTCCAACCACTTGAAGAAGGCCGGAGCATACAACAGCTGAAACGTTGTGATAAATATGGCGACAAAGATGAGGACAATAGTCCGAATAATGTAAATAATGTACCAATATATAAATTTGGCTGTTTCTTATGAAAGAAGCAAAAAAAGAAAGAAACAGAAGAAAAAGAAACCAGAAATAATAGAATTAGTTATTGAACTTTTTACACTATTTACATTGTTCAGGATGTTGTCCTCATCTTTATTGTCATATTCACAACATTTCAGCCATTATATACTCTGGCCTTCTTCAGGTGATATACACTGGAATTTCAAACTGAACCCTTTATTTAGTCTACGTTTGTAGATGGTTCTAGTTCCATGTGCCATACCTTTTCCGGATATCTCAATTTCAATTATTTTCCTTTAGTAACACAACTCTCCAAGTTTTGCGCCAAGTATTGAACTCACAACTCTTTTAGGTCAACTCACTGGATTAATTCAATCAACACTTTTATTCACTGGGCCATGTTGTGAGTTCAATACCTGACCACAACAGAGGTGAACATCATCCAGTTCACACTCCTCCCTGATCTATTAAACAGCACTAGAAGTTTATATCTTGTTTTCTGTTTAGGATTGGGTTTCCAGTTCATTCTAAAGTCTACTTCCACTCTATACTTCTAATGTCTCTGCCTGAACTCTGAAATTTATTTACTATTTGTTTGTTTCCTCAATAGGAGTAGATGGGTTCATCTATTGTCCAATTCATACTCTTCTTTTGTCTTTTGAACAGGAGTAGATGTTTTTTGTAACCTAGGGAAGGTTACTGAATAGAATAATCACATGAAGCTTAGTAATGAACGATAATATTTAGGACATGAACAATACATAAGATTCGCCAGTGGCATGTAGAAGGATGTAGGTATGGTACAACAATGTTTATCACTTGTTTCCTGTTTAGGATTGGGTTTCTGGTTCCTTTTAAAGTCTACTTCAATTTTATACTTCTAACATCTCTGTTTAAACTCTGAAATTTTATTTATTATTATTTTTTTTCCTCAATAGGAGTAGATAGGTTTGGATATCATCTGGTCCACTCTCCTATCCGATCTTTTGAACAGAGGTAGCAGTTTAAACCTTGTTTCCTATTTAGGATTGGGCTTCTGGTTTGTTCTAAAGTTTTTTAAATTCTCTTTCATTCCCAGTAGCCCCTTGTGTCTTAGTGGCACTATCACCTTGTTTGGGGTGAATTGATTAAAAAAAAAGAGAAGAGAGAGATGACATCCTCTGTTCTCCCATTCTCTCTTCACAGTAAAAAAATCCTTTTGCTTTCTTCCTAAAGTGAAATAAATAATATTCTTTTAAGATAGGAAAATATTGAAATTTCTAACGAAAACCTATTACATTTTTAAAATAAATGAAAAAAGAAAGAAAAATAAACTTCTCTACATCCCATAATTTAGGATGTATGATTCCAAAAATTGTTTTGTCAATTTCATTCATTTTGTAGCTGTTGTTCTTATGATTGATTTGTTTTTATGGTTTATTAACCTTTTGCAGGTTATTTTTATGTTTTGCATGTCTCTCTGCATAGTAGCAGTTGTAGTACAGTTCTCCATGTCCTGAATAGCAACTGGGTTTGCTAGGCATAGCCCTATGTTCGTCAGTTGTTCTCTATTTATACTTATCTAATTTTCATATGATACTACAATTTTAAAGCCAGAAAAATTTTTTGGATTGTAAGAATGTTTTGAAGATAATAATGATTTACTGATACATGTTTTACTAATTAACCCCTAGTTGGAGGGAGAAGAGGTATTCTCAAGGGTTATTTGTGCATAAGTGAATATAACAAACCTGACTGGAATTGGAACACAGTTCTCTCCAATTTCCAATTTTGAGCCATTATCTATTAGACCACCCACACATCCAAGTTTACAGCATTTCGTAAGTGATTACCCAGCTAGTTACTAGCCAGGCTTGACATTGCTTAACTTTGTACGCCCATCACAGTGCTTTCTATAAATTTGGGTAATGTTCTTATCCCAAGAACTCATTCTTTGATTTGCATGTGTTGCTAACTTATCCTTGCCACTTAGTGGTGTGAGTTTTGGCGTAATGGACACTTCTTGTCAGTAAATTTATCTCCATTTTCTTTCATTTAGTTTTCCGGTGTGTTCTATCTGAAAGAAAAGAAAAAGACACTTCACCTCCTTTGAAGAGAAATTGTATACCTGCAGAAGACTAGAGAAATGATTGGACAAAATATTATGGTAACAAGGAAATTAACAAAATGTATGTGAACACTTCTTGGAAAAAATCTCAAAAAAAAAAATAAAATACTGAAAAGATTTGCAAAATGATTTTGAATTTTCCAAAGAAAACATTTCTCTAATAATTGTGATTTGGACTTCTCAGATATACAAGTTTAAAACACAAGTGTACACCACTTGAGACTTCTCCCCATAAAGAGCCACTTAACACTTGCTTGTTCACCACACCCAATGAAATCTGTTACAGTCAAGTAGGTCCTCACATATCACTTCTCTAAAGAAGTTTTTAATCAACTTTTCTTTGTCATTATTTGTTTTTCAATTGTCAATCACTAACATTTAAGAACAACTGCTAATCAAATTTGTATGAGTATATATTATTACTCATTGTAAAACTCTTTGTATAATTTGTCTCACTGATTCCTCCATTAAAATAGCCTTTTGCCTATACTGACTTTGTCTAATAAATATCTGTTATCAATTATAAAGACAGTGTTTTATGTTACCAGTATATCAGCAGGTAGATTAGTAGAATGGTAGATTAGGCAAAAAGAGATAAAATTTTAAGGAAACTTTATGCAGTAATAGGTTAATTTTGTTATTATTATTACTATTGAATATAAAATAAAATCATTCAGGCCTGAAGTGAGTAAATTCATTTTGAAAAAACACGCAATGTTCAATTTATAGGCAGTTCTTCAAAATGTGGACAATGTCCCCAAATTTTTGACCTATAGTCTATCTATGTAGCATAGTGTTTCTCAATCTTTTTAAGCAACAGCTCACCTAGGACCAAATGAAAATATCATGGCACTCTTAGCAAAATTTTTAAAGAGTATACAGTCAAATGTTATAAAATAAAACTATATTTTTTTTTTAAAATACATACATAACTATGAATTTACTTTATTTCAATGTTTTTATTTAACTATTTCTACAGCTTTAATGCAAAACCTGTGCCTGGTGGTTTTTTTTTTGTGATTTCTTCAATGTTTGGTCGAATATGTGATAAGAAGACCCCCATTTCTTCTTCAGTTGAGCATAGTCTTTCTTGCTTCTTATTTTTAATGTTATTTAGGGTTTTGAGGCCTAATTCATATAAATAAGAAATAGAAGATTTCAATAAAACTGATAAAGCCTTTTTAGCTCCTGTGGAATAAAAAAGTTTAATATTTATTCAAATATTATTACTGTACCATTACAACTTCCACACACTTGTATATATATATATATATATATATATATATATATATATATATATATATGCCATGACATAGTGGTTGAGAGTCACTGCACTATAGGTTTTCATCTTCTGATATAGGTGTGAAAATCTGCATAGGTAATTTATTTAGCCACATTCTTTTTAGAATAGAATCGTCCATTTTCTCCAAGAAGTGACCTCATGTGGTGTAGTAATTGAGAGGGTGTTCTATCACCTAGTTCTACATTGTTAAATAAATCACATATGTTTTCTTTAGATTTTGTCATCCGTTTAATTATTGCTTATCATAAAATGTTATATGGATGGTCTTCAGGCATAGTTTCAAGTAAATCCATCACCTCTACGGCTATCTCATTGGGTTGTATTTTTGACAACATAGCAATACCGTAGATGCTGAGGTGTAATTTTCTTTGTGTTGAAAATTGCTTGTAGTTGCAAGAACCATATATTTATATTAGTGGAGTTGAATGTTGGAAGGTTCATTGTTAATATGGTCTCCATGGGTTACATGGTTGTAGTCTCCTCCATCATGTGATAAGTTACTTGAATTTGTGGTCTGCTTTTCAAATTTTGATTAGTAAGTACAGCTTTCACTTAATAACAATGCCACATAACACAATCAAAGTTTTGCAGAACTTTTAAGATTTGAAACTTTATAAATTTATTATAATTAAAATAAAAAATTAAAACAATTCTTGTAAAAATTCATCATTCATTGAAAAAACTTTTCTTAAGACTATAATATTCATAATATATATTATTTATAAAAGCAATTAAAAGCTTATCTAATTAAATAATGTCATAGATTTATTGCACTTTTTATTTTACTATTCAGAGCAGATTTTCAGGAAATGGGTAACTGTTTAAAAAAAAAAAAAAATGAATGATTTACATTTATCAAGGAGTCTTGCTTTTACCTAATAAAAAAACTTTGTGATCAGAATTTAATTTCTCAAAATTTCATGAAATTAAGTGTGTGTGTGTGTGGTGGGGGAGTAACAGATGTAAAAAAAAAATTATTAGGTTGGTGCAAAAATAATTTCGTTTTCTAACATATGTTACTATGTGAGAAAACGAAATTATTTTTGCACCAACCTAATATTTTTATCAAGATTTTATAAAAATAATAATTTCAAAAACAATTTAATTCATTTGTGAATAATTTCTGATAGTTTCATTAAAATCCAACAATTATTTGATTTTTTGAAAGAATTTCCAAATCAGTGTTATTTTACTGGAAAAAAGGTGCTAAAATACCCATAGTAATCCACTGATGATGAAAAAAAAAAATCAAGATTTTTAACCTAAGTTTTGAATGTGGTAGGAAGGATTAAAAAATTTAATAAAATAAAAAAAGAAATATTTTGGTCTTTCCTCTTAATAATAACAAACATTTTGGTGATGAAACTTTGTTTTTATCAAACTTGGAGCCTTTTTTCATCATTTTAGTGAAAAAGGGGAGGTACCTAACTGCTGTGGGTTGAAAATTTTAGAACCACAGGCTCAGCCATTAAAAGTAATCCACCTGGAAAACCCTGAAGTGCTTTTAACTTCTGGGTGATGGAAAACTTTAGAAATCATTCACAACAGTGTATGGCCAATAGAGGCGACCATTTTTAAACCAAATGAATAAAAACTATAGCCCTTTGTTTAAACAACAATGAAATAATTTTTTTAATAGCAGTTACCTTGGTCTTTTTGTCAACCTTTAAAATGTGGGAGGTATTTTTACTGCACCCTGTTTATTTTAATCGAATGACAGACCTATAAATATTTTTGTAAAATTTTGAAAAAAATTGTGCAAAAATATTTTTTTATTGCCTGATAATTTCTGGAAAGTTCAATAAAATCTGAAAAATGTCTGATTTTTTTAGGGTTTAAAAATAATCAATGTTATTATTTTTTTTCTGATAACTTATTCATGTCATGCTTCACTGATGGCAAGATGATTTAATTTTGATTCTAAATTGTTTGTCCATTTAAAATACTACATTTATTAGAAAATATATTCAGTTAAACTGAAAGGAAAACCACTTAATGTATCCATTAGAGTTGTACCCATGCCAACAGTATAGAAGAGGAAATATAAGTCCTATAGAACACATGGATAATGCCAAGCCCCAACGCAAATTACAAGAAATTAACATCATGGGAGGTTTCAATTCTAAAGTAGAAAAAGAATGAGATGGTCAAATAATTGGCAAGTGTAGAAAAATTCAAAAAAAGTGTAAACACCACCAAAATTCCAATATGACATATTTAACTCACAAACATATGTATACTGACTGAGTTACACACAAATTTAATAGCATAGTTAAAACCAGAAATTCAAAGTGAATAAGGCATAAAGACAAGAAGTTCCTTTTTAACCAAAAGTAAAGTAAATGTATCTCCTCATTATAGATGGGAAATGGTCCAGTTCCAGGGATTCCAAGCCTAGGAATGATGCCAGTGTGACAGTGGTTGCAGAGACTGGGCAAGAATCTTTGTCCTTTGCCCATATGCAAATGGCACTCTCAAAATAAAAAATCAACCTTGTGTAACAATCTGCCTTGGTGGGAAGGTCAGGTAAAGGCTTACAAGAAATGGATGACAGATGAAAAAGAGACAGCAAGCAGTACCAAGGAATGGTACAAAAGTACCATTCCTTGGTACTGCTTGCTGTCTCTTTTATGCAACACAAACATTAGGAACAAATGTGTTGTATCTCGTGTTTTCGAAATATCAGAGGGAAATAAATAAGCAAGACAAATTCGTAGGTAAGTAATGAAATAGAAGGTTTACTACAGGAAGGTACACTTAGCAATTAACCTAATTGCTAACTCTCCTCAATTTTTCCTAACTTTGCTTATTTGTATAAACAGACAATTTCATTCATTTGTGTTCTATATGACAAAATGCAAGTAGGCAAAAGATGACTTACTCAATGAAATCTCTGTCTGGTAGAATTTCCAAGGAGTACTGCATTTCGAGCTTGTTCCACATAGTCACGCCATCAATGCTAATCTGTATTGCTAGCAGCTAGACCATGTATACAACAGGCTAAAGAAGACGTATCCTGCTTTGGTCTATTGAGGTTGGGCTTTGTTTCAGCAAGACAATATGATGCCACACACTGCCAGTTTGACTCAGGAGAGGTTCAAACAGATGGACGATGTTAAGATTCTTCCACATCCACCATTCTGTCCCAATGCTGCCACGAATGACTATGGCCTATTTCACTCAAGGGCACACTTTCTCTGTGATTCAACACTTTTGCTCAAGTAAAGTAAGCGTGTTTAGGGTTCTTTGATTCAAAGCCAGTGAACTGGCATCTGGGACAGATTCAGATGCTGGCTGATCGCTGGCAGAAGATTGTCGAGAATGATTATTTTGAAGAATAAATGTTGGTGTTGCTCCATAAAATGTTGTTGTTTTCTTTCCGCTTCCTGAGTGAGTCAGGACTTTCTGGCCAACCTAATATTTCTTTTATTATTTCTGTACTTTACAATGACAGATCTTTTTAATGTGTGTGGTCTGAGCACTTGCAATGACTGGGCCAAAAATTCCCCATTGTCAGCAATTGTAGATCACACTGTTTTCCTGAGACCAAAAGCACCTCTTAATATTTTCTTAGTTGTGCTTTGTAGTGGGAGACACGGAGCATTCTAAAAACATCTGAAAACTTAACCAAGCATGGATTCAAAAAAGAAGCCATGAAACCTCTCCTCAAGGAAGTCTTCACAACAAAATTGTCATTTTCATGACAATTAAGTATTATTTTCACTCTATTATAAGAAAATAGCCGTTTTCATGACAGAGAAAAAGTACTATTCTCAAAACAACGCTCTACATTGAAGACTCTAAACTCTGAAGGCACAGATTCTGTCACAAACTTTGACAATTCACTTCAAATCATAAGAACTGTTAAGAACATTCACATTTCATACTTTGAAGGTAAATCTACCTTTTTAACTGGGTTCAACCTTACTGAAACACTTTTATTGTACCTTCTTTGTAATTTGTATTGTTTTATATACACCGGAAATTTTCTTGTGGTATTTTGTTATTTGATTGTAAACTTGATCTTTTTGTCACAACTACCATTGAACCTTATTTTAGAAAAAATAAGTTACTTGTCCAGAAATTTATTACTCCCTTTTCTGGGTGCCCAAACCACCAAATTTGTGCACCCATAATATTTAGTAAAACTTGCTTTTATTTTATTTTAATAAAATGGTTTTGGTTTTATATCCCACTGATTATCTCACATCACTTTTTTGGGGGGGAGGGGGTGCCTTGCTGTCCCCTCCCCCAATCTTTTTAACCGAATACACAAGAATATACATTAATATTTTTTTCCTATTTTTTATAAATGAAATATGTGGCTGACCCATAAATATTAACATAGATTAGTTTTAACCTGTGAAAAAAATTAATAGTTTTCCCATTATAAATCTCTGATGAATCTTAATTCTTAAGTTAATGATTGAGTAACCTCATGGAGAGTTCTACAATATAATAACTGTATAAATTCCTGTATTGCATCAGGAAATATTTGAGCTTAACAACTTCAACAAAATATTGCAATAGCAATCATCATGTAATAATTGTGCTTGTCTCTCCCTTAATTACATCTTGCCAATACCTCATAAATAATATACTGTTCTGGAAAGACTCATCAGAGATGCTACTTGGTTTCAGCGAAATAAAGAAAGATAGAAGTGTTTAATGTTTCCTTTTAATACCTCATAACTAATGGACTATTCTGTTTTGATGATGTGAGAAGGCAAAAGTCACATCAAAGATACTACCTGGTAACTGAAAGAAGAGTAAAAGTGTTTCATGGCTGTTTTAGTGAAATGGAAAAGTTTTCAATTTTTCATTTGTACCCCCTTACTTCTTAAAATAATGACCAACATTCATATTTATGATTGTTACTGCAATGAATGCTGGTACGAACAAGCACAATTATTAAATGATACACAAATCAAAGTCAGTGATGTTACTTAAATTATCATTCAGGAATGAATTTCAGTGTTAGGTGCCTGATCATTTATAATAATACTGGAAAAAGTAAGAGTCTATCAAAGAACACACAGTTTAAATTTCAGAGCAGATAAGTTGTCTGCTTCATAATTTTGGCCAAAATTTCAGGCTAGCCATGATGTTTGAATTCAAATGATAATCATCTTTTATGGTACTAATTACATCCCCCTACCACAAAATAAAATGGCTCTATTTACATTATTCGGACTATTGTCCTCATCTTTGTCCCCATATTTATCACGACATTTCAGCCGTTGTATGCTCTGGCCTTCTTCAGGTGATTGGAATGTTGAACTGATCCCTTTATTTCACTTGCTGGTTAGACTGTTCTAGTTCCACATGCCATGTTTAATGGATGTCAGTTATCAGTTATCTCCTGTTAATTCCCCTCTCCAAGTTCTCCACTGCCTTAACCAGGTATTGAACTCACACTCTTTGGGTCCTGTCACTGAATCTAACACCTTTATCCACTGTGCCATCTCGAGGACATTTGTGTATGAATTTCTGGGTATTATAAACCTAATGTCTTCAGCAACATTTTTTACCAGTGCTCATATTGCCATTTTTGCTGGGTTCAGTTCAACATTCCTACCACCTGAAGAAAGCTGGAGTGTACAACGGCCGAAACATTGTGATAAATATGGCAACAAAGATGAGGACAATATTCCGAGTAATGTAAATAGTGTACATAACACCTCATCTCAGAAATATAGATAGATATTGAAGAAAATGGCTGTTAACTTGGCAAAGAAAGAATTGATTTAAGACAACCCTTTTTTTGTTTTACATTTTATAAAAATGAAATGTTGATTTTTCACTTAAAGATGCTAGATTCAGACATGGCCAGTTTACTTTAGCAAAACTCTATTGAATGGAATTGTCCTCAAATAACAATTCAGATTATTAAGTGATGTGACTTCTTGATAGAGAAAAATTTAACAATGAAAGAGGATCAATTGTGACATATGAGAAGACCTAATTAGATCCATTTTCATAACACTGCCTATGAAGGCAGGTGCAAACGAATGTGAACTCCAATGGACAATCAGCCTAATGAGCCACATAATGAAATGGATGAATAAAGCATTCCGAATCAGATTGTTAAAAAAGACAAAAACAGTGCAGGTTTGTCAAAGACACTGGAAAAAGGAACATGAAGTTTATGCTCAAAATGTTATCAGAAAGTGCAACACAAATGCAGAAGGATGGGTAGGTGTGTTTTATAGATTACACAAAAAGGTGTTCAATAAAATATGCCACAAATATCTATTTGAACTGCTCAGCAACCTTGACATATTTGGTAAAGATATTAGAATAATCAAGAAGCTATGCTGGCAGCAAAATGCAGACAGAAAATGAGTTCAGCAGATATACAAAAATAGAAAGGGGTGTAAGACAAGTATGTGTCTTCTCACTGGACTTATTCAACCTATACAGTGAGGCAATTCTGAGAGAAATAGAAGTTCTACCAGGATTCATTATTGGCAGCCACAATCTTAACAACATAAGGATATACAGATAACACAGCATTGATAGCAGACATAGAAAGAAAACTACAAAAACTCCTACAGAAGATAATGAACGAAAGCAAGAATAAAGAATTAAACATCAAATGCAACAAAACAGAATGCATGGTTGTTAGCAAAAGAATGAGCCCAAAGTGCAATCCAGAGATACTAAAATCAAATAAATATAAAAATTTAAATATCTGGGAAATGTTTTAACAGAGAATGGAAAGTGTGACTCTTAAAAATGTATTGCAATAGACAAAGATGAATTCCAAAAGCTAAGTAGAGTATTTAGAAATAGAAAATCTTCACTAGAAACAAGTAAAAGAGTACTAAACTGCTATGTGATAACTGTCTCCTCCTGTATGGCTGTGAGTGCTGGACAATCTCCTCACAGATGAAGAAGAGAATTCAAGCAACAGATATGAAGGATGCTGAGTATACCCTGGACTGAACATGTGAGTAACGACAAAGTTTTGGAGAAAATAAAAACTTTAAACTTAACATCAGATAGAGACAATTGTAATTTCTAGGGCACATAATGAGGAAAGAGGGCCTGGAAAATCTGATGCTCACAGCATAGATTTAAGGCAAGACGGAATGCGTAACATACTTAGTTTTATTTACCCTGGTCTCTTCACTGAAACAAGATGTGGCACAAGATTGGTTTTAATGTGGGGGAACTTGAGCACATATGAAAAATTGCTCAGTCCCACAACCATCGTCCGCAGGCAGAGATGCAAATGAGAGATGATTAATCTCCCCCGGCATGGGCAGCAGAAGTTGTTTTACATACTAAGTGAGCTTGAGTAAATGGTTGGGAGAACATGATTTAAAAGAAATAATTGAAATACAAAAAATAACAGAAAGACAAAGTTTATTAAGAGCTACAAAGAGAAGAAGTTGTGGAGAGCCATGATCGCCTATGTCCTGAGTGGGGGGTACTACACATAAAGAAAAAGAAGTGTCCATTATTTGACTGGTATCAGTCAGTCAGTTAAGTACCATATGTGATACAGTCTTGGGCAATCATGTATCGTTCAATACATGACAGATTTTTTCCGCACTAGGTTGCCATTTCTTTTTGTGATAGACTGGTTGCCAATCAAGGCTAAAGAACCCAGTCTGTCCTGCTATTCAACCCATTTCTGGGGTTAGAAGAGTTGGATTTTTTGGGATTCCTTGTGAATCTTCGTTGCTACATTTGTGATGTTGGGCAGCTTCACTTGTCACTTTTGCTATATCAAGTGAAAGATCATTATCACTTCAAAAATGCTTGTTATATTTGAGACTTTGTAGATGCTGGTATTAGCAGTAATGCCTTCCAATAATATCTGCACTAGTAATACTTGTTCAAGTAGTAATTGCCAAATAGTATAATGGTCAGAAGAGAATCGTGATCTCTATAGTAGTATAGTAGAGAGAGTGAACATATAGCAACAGTGGATAGAAACGAAGAGTGAACATTGATCGTATAGTCATCACACTTCTTCCTATTTATTCCCTTCCTTTATGATCACGTGATCTACTTAATAATGGAATCACCCACCCTGGTGATCTAGTTTCAGATCACAGTGTCGGCAATGACACTTACTCTTATGCAGCAGATTTATGCCTTTCTCAAGGGCATTTGTACGTAAGTGAATCTAACAAACTCAACTTGAATTTGGCTCTCTGAGTTCTCACTTCGAGCCAATATCCATTACACCACAATGCAAATCCATTACACCACAATGCATATCCATTACACCACAATGCAAATCCCTTACACCACAATGCAAATCCATTACACCACAATGCATATCCTTACACCACAACACACATGATTGATGTCAGGAACCACATATTCCAGGAAATGTAAAACATCACACCTACATATATTAACAATATCATTAGATCATTCAGGGCTAATAGTCTTGAATAATGCATGTCAGTTCTAATAAATTAGATAATATATCTTTGTGCTTTATAATATCTATTTAAATTCATCTATTAAAATATTCATCTTATCGAGCATTTGATAAAATATGCTTTATTGCAATACTTTATAAAATGAGAAAGTTATTTTTTTGATTTTGACATGTTAACCATGACCTGTTTTTTTATTTACAAGGGAAACAACTCCTGCATATTGCATTGTGATAACCAAGTTAAAATTCTGTTTTTATTTCCTATTGGCGGAAGAAACAGCAATATTGCTGAAATGAATTGATAATTCTCAAAATAATTTCGTAATTTTTTTCAAAACCCCCTCCTGTCTCAAACTTTAGTATTTCAGTTTCTTTCATATAACATTTTCTTTCCATCATGTTCCATACAAATATGGTTGAACAGTAGAATTGTTAATCTTGGTAAAACCATTCCAGAACTAGAATCAGCAATTAGTTCCTTCCATGACTTCAGATCATGATCTCTTATAAAATATTTACTTGTGTAGTTGTCATGTATATGAAGAAAAATTTTTTAAATCTGTATAAATCAAGATTTGGTAAACAAACAAATGAGGTGTATTAAAATTATAGGCATTATTAATGATGCAAATATTTAGAGAACTTAAAATGATTACTTGGTTACTTATTTTAGTGCATCATTTTACTGACAATTATTGCCATGTGATGCAAATCATAGTACATTATTAAAACAAATTAACAGTAAATAATCAACAGTGTCTTTTTATAGCCATAGGTCACTTATGCCATTGCCAACTAAGACTTTTTTTTTTGACATTTACATAAGTAGTCAAGTAATCATTCTAAGTAACACAGTTAATAGAAATTAGTGATTTTCAAATGATGTTAGTTCAGGTTTTTGATATGGTAAGAAAGAATAACACGTTGGCTTTTCTTTCTTTAAGGATGTTAAAAAAACATAAAGAAAACATTGGTACATGTGTATGGAATTGGTCTCTCCTAAAAATGTCGATGATGTCACATATTTATGTACAGTTGTCATTTCAGAAAATTTTGTGACATTCAGCACATAAATTTTTGACTTCAGCAACATACCCTAACCAAAATAAATCCATCCTACTGTGATATTAAAAACTAAAAAGACACCCATATTCAGAGAACTTGAAACAATTAGTTGGTTACTTATTTTAGTGTATCATTTTACTTACAATTATTGCCCCAAGATGCAAACAATAGTCAGAGCATTATTTAAACAAATTAGCTGTAAATAATCAACAGTACCTTTTTATAGCCATCTGTAATAAAAAGAAAACTTATACTTAACATTAGAAGCAGACAGTTGAAATTTCTAGGGAACATAATGAGGAAAGAGGGCTTGGAAAATTAAATACTCACAAGATAAATTAAGAACAAAAAGAACAGTGGAAAACAATGTGTAACCTACCTATCGAACTTGAGTAAGTGGATGGCAGAACGGGGTTTAGGGGTGATAACAAAAAAAAAAAAATTATTAAAGTTACAAAGGACAGGAAATTACGGAGAGTCATGAACGCCAAGAAGATGACACTTATATTATTGCCAATACAGACTGCTTTTAAGTAATGTGCATAATTCATTGTGATTATTAAAACACGCTATTATAATTGGTCTTGTACCATCCTTTGTTAGTTTACATGACTGTTACACCATGCCAATATCTCATAAATAATAATGGACTATTCCATTTGGATCATGTGAAAAGTAGCGGAAAAGACACTACTTGGTTTCAGTGAGAAAATGAAAAATGGAAGAAAGATATAAGAAAAGGTAGGAGTGAAGAGAGAGAACCAGATTAAGAACAGATACTACACTTTGATCTTAGCCAAAATACTGAGATGTTATGTTAACTGCGATAAAAGCACTGTTCTTCAGATGGACTGTAATGAACAATGAAAATGAAGTAAGGCAAGGCACTTGCCAAAAAATCTAGTTACATAAATAATTGTCTGCTGAATTATTTTAAAATTATTAAGAGAAATGTTTCTAAGACAGGGATTTGTCTAGAAAGAAAGGGAGATGGAAGTTTTAATTTCTCCTACCAATACTTCATAAATAATGGACTATTCCATTTCAATCATGTGGAAAGAGGGGAAAAGACACCACTTGGTTTCAGTGAGAAAATGAAAGAAGGAAAAAAAATAAAGGAGGATAGAAGTGTTTAATGACTGTTTCAATGAAATGAAAAAGTTATCAATATCAAATCTTTTCATTTGTACCCACTTCTTAAAATAACAACTAGCATTCATATTTATGTTTGTTACTGCAATATTTTGTTAAAGTTGTTAAGCTCAAATATTTAATGATATGATAAGGGAATTTTTACAGATATTTTATTATCATAAAATTTGCCATGAGCATATTCCATCATTAACTTAAAAATTAAGATTCATCAGAAAATTCAAATAGGGAAATCATGAAATTTTCTGTTCTTTTTTGTATTCTATTGTAAAGAGAACAAGGGAAAGAAATATTTATTTTCCCAGATACATTTCCCTTGTTATGGGCATTGTTATTTCTGTGATATAACAACACCATAATTCACAGTCAGGACGGAAAATCTGAATGTAAAAAGAATAATAAAAATGCTTGGTTCTTGGAGAGGTTTATAATGATAGACAAAATTAGATATATACACATGCCCCACACAGAGAAATTGTAACATATACAACAACAAATAGTGTGTAAGAAAGGGGAACCTTACTTATGATATTTCCTGAAGAGAAAACTGGAGTTATGGTGGCTTCTTTACAAACCCAGTTAGGCCATGTAGATTTTCCTGTAAGACCTTCCCTTGTGGGCTATGGATGTCCTTCTTCTCTGGGCTCTAAATCACAACAGACTTTCTCAGTCTACCTCATGACACCATTAACCAGCCATTATATGAGTCTCATGACTATCTCAACAAAAGGGAGAGAATCGCCATTTGTAATCCAATACTTATAATTAATCAGTTTCAGATAAAATAAAAATCTCCTTTTATTGAAAATTATTAATAAGATATGAGTAGACAGCAGTTTAAAATTTAATTAACTCATAATTTACAGAGAAAGATAAAAATTATGCCATGACATAATTGAATTTACTGATCAATAAAAAATACTTTATAATTCTCAGAGACTCTTTCAAATCCTCCCAAAACTATAAATAATCTGAGACCATGCAGAAAATCCTCTTTTTCTCTCAACAGTAGTCACAGCCCATTTACAGTCTTGGAACCCAAACCAGATCAAATTCAGCGACCAGTAAGTTATTACTATTACTACTCCATGCACACATCTCACTTGACTGCAAACTCTGTAAAAAAGAATCTTCCTTTCCTTCAAAACTTGAACAATTCTACTTTAATGAACTTTGTGTCTACAGACGTTTACTTGGAATATCTGTAATCTTTTGTCATTGTTATAAAACTCAATTGTCATTATGTATCTAGTTTGACCTTTTTCTTCATTCCAAATCATGCTATTCATTGAGTGTGTTAACAATGCCTTCAACAGACAATAATATAAATGATAATAAAAATAAAAATGTTTTGCAGAACAGACATCAAACAAAATAAATTCTAAAATGGCCTACAAACATAATCAGTTGAAAGATATGAAAATAAAGAAAAGGAAGCCAAAATTTAAAACGAGTTTTTTTTATCAGTTGTTTTCAAAAGTTTACAATAAAAAATTAATAGTAATTTTCTTTCCTTTTTTTTCTTTTTATGAGAAAATCATGATTAACCCTTGACACCAAGAGTTGGCAAAAAGATGAAAGGTTTTCTGCAAAATTTGGCTTATTTGCAAAAGACACATTCAAATTGCTCTACTGCAGTAAATAAAAATTTCATTATGAAATTGGCACCATTTCTACGTATATGGTGGTCAGAGTCCACTCATAAACAAGCAATACTAATTTTTGCTTATTTATCATTTTGTGCCTAAAATTGTTGCAAGAGAAGTAATGAATCATTCTTCCACTGACATGGACCTGAGAGAGATTTACATATAGACTGACAGAGCAGATAAAATTATTAGCTGAATTGTTTTTAGGAGCAACAATTGCTGGCTGGGGGCTGGCAGCTTAATGGATATTCATTGCAACATCTCAGGACATCTGAACCTTTGACAGTCTTCTAGGCATGATTGTTTTTCAACAGGATAATGAATTCTGCGTTGTCACATGATCCCATATGGAAAATTAACTTATGTTATATATATATATATATATATATATCTCAGAGGTGTGAGTGCTGTAATGGACAGTGATGTGGAATGAGAAGTCTGAGAGTCAATTTTGAATTCCAGTTGAGTTCATTACATTCACTCATGTGCAAATTTAATGTGTGGAAAGGTGTGAAAACATCTTTTCATCTCCCCTTAAATATGGGTTCAATAGTAGGGCAAACTGGGCTCTTTAGCATTGGTTGGCAATTAGGAGAACAACAACAATGAAATGAAAAACCTGAGGAGGGTAGATTGGAAACCTTGTGGCACACTATGCACACCAGTTCTGTGTCTTCGGTTCTTCCAAAAAGTGTGGATGGTTCTGTACAAGCCTTCACCATTATAATCCGATCATATCTGCAGGGAGTCTTGTTCTTTGGTTTGAAGAACTGAACTGCTGGACCCTCATATATAAAAAATGATGGAAGAGTCAATAATATATATAATATAAAAAAATTAAAATCTTCAGACACACTGGGTTGTAGATTAATATTCTTTTGTTTTTATTATTATTATTTCATTTAGATTCCTCGACTAGTTTCAGCCAACATAGCCATCATCAGGAGAAGAAATATTTCTGCTTGCTGGTAGCAGTGAACTACAGAAATGAATGTCTATATATATATATATATATATATATATATATATATATGGTGTTCCACTAACTTGGACTGATTTTAAATGTTAATTAAGGTTAAAATAGGTCCAAGTTATTAGTAATAGACATCACTAACAGATATTGGAAGTAACAGACAAAATCTGGAGTGGTTAACTCAGTTTTTGAGTCCTATGACACACAAAGTTTTAGCAACACGAGATACAAGCTGCTTCTTGGGCTGATCCACTAGTTCACTGGCCGTCACTTTGCTTACATCAGTGTGCGTGTGTGTGTGTGTATATATATATAATATTGCACATTGAGTGCTGGTGTTAATAAAATAGTGCTTGATGCAATATGACAGAGCACCTGAAGATTGCAGTGTGCATGAAACTCTGAGTTGTGCTCCTGGCGAGTAAAATATATATATATATATATATATATATATATATATATATATATATATATATATTATGAAATGGACAAAGTCCAACAATTATTTTAAGATTTTTATGTTTATACATTCTTTTTATAGATACAAATATTTAAGTAAATGCTCTGTTTATAATAAACAGTATTAAACAACATTTACCGGCCTGAATGTTCGAGAAATTTTCACAGAAAATATTCGGCCTCCGACAGGATTTGAACAGACCATTTACTTAAATATTTGTTTCTATAAAAAAGAATGTATAAACAAAAAATATCTTAAAATAATTGTCGGACTTTGTCCATTTCATGTGTGACGTCATTTGTTTACATTTGGATACGCCATGAGCAGAAATGAATGTACATGAGAGAATCATGGAAGATTGAAGTTTAAATACAGTAAATTCGACCTTGCAAACTGAACGCTCCTCTGTGGTCAAATCGGTAAAGGCAGGTCAAGCTAAATGATGGTTCCGGATAGGATACAGGTTCAAATTCTGTCGGAGGGCAAATATTTCCTGTGAAAATTTCTCTGACATTCAGGCCAGTAAATGTTGTTTAATACTGTTTATTAGCTATGGCAGAGCTCTTTAGCATTATGAGCTAATGGCAGGACAGACTGGGTACTATAGCCTTTGATGGCAACTGGTCTATCACGGAAAGAAATGGCAACCTACTGTGGGAAAAATCTGTTTTATCAGTCATGTATCAAAAGATATATGATCGCCTAAGTGTGTATCATGCATGGCACATAACTGACTGATACTTAACATCAGGAAGAGATAGTTGAAATTTCTAGAGCGCATAATGAAGAAAGAGAGCTTGGAAAATTTGATACTCACAGGCCATACTGAAGGCAAGAGACAAAGAAGAAAGTGTATAACTTAACTAGGAAACTTGAGTAAATGGATGGCAGAGTAAAATTTAGGAGAGATAACAAACTCCAAAATTTATTAAGCGCTTCAAAGGACAGGAAATAGTGGAGAGCCATGATCACCAATGTTCTGAATGGACATAGCATATAATAGAAGTTACATTTTATTTTAGCATATTCTTAATGTATATATCTTACCATATTTCCTATGTATAAGACTCATTGATTTATTCACAAATATTTAGCTTTGAACTTTGTTAAATGTTAAGTTTTCAGATTCAATTTAACTACAAAGTTTCTAATTTGCAGGGTTGCAATAGTAACAATTTTTTTTCATAGATTTTTTTTCATACAGAGAAAAATATTAAAAAACATACATCTTACATACTTTCTTTGAATATTTAATATCATTTTAATATATATATTAGGTTGGTGCAAAAATAATTTCGTTTTCTAACATATGTTACTATGTGAGAAAACGAAATTATTTTTGCACCAACCTAATACATATGAATTTGGGCAGCAATCCTATTCTTATTGCATTGTTATGTCATTTTTTTTTATAATGAAATTATTATATATATTTTAGTTTGAGATTAATATATGTATTATAGATTTCAAAAATAGAAAGTTTAGAATTCAACTATTTTCTTTTAATTTTTAAAAATTTTTTATCATCATGCATGTTGACTTGAGAAATGAGTTTATCTTCAAGGAAAGAAGATACCTAAAAAAAATCCATGGTACAAATTTATATTTTGTCAAGATTTGATAGAGGCACTCTCAAGAATTTTGTGTTCAAGTAAGCCACTTTTTCTTTTAATAAGTATGGCATTTTTTAGATCAAAATTGTGATTGAATTTATTTCTATATAAAACTTTTTAGTCTATTTGTTTTTTAAAAATCCATTACATCTCTATCTATAAAAGGCATGATGTGTATGTGTGTGTAATGAATGCATGGCCACAATTTTTGATGGATTTGCACCAAAATTTACATGCACATGCTCCAAGTTAGTGGGAAGGTCAAGACAAACTTTGCATTTCCCGACTCCCATCGATAGTGGAAATAATCGATTTTCTCATGCTTCTACGGCACTTTTCATGTAGTTTGCGGCCATTTTCTACTGGCCAGAGTGAGAGCCTATAGCTGGCTGCCATGAATAGGCAGGAAGATTCTATTGGCCAGTGTGAGAGCCAACAGCTGACTGACATGAATGTTAACTAGCATGCTAGCATGCAAAAAAATTGATAGCTGCATTTGTCACAAGTGGGAAAAATTTAAATCTGCATGGCACTTTACTCCAATTGGCTCACTTGCTTAAACTCAATGTTGATCCTGATTCCGCAGAACTGAGATGGGTGTGAAAAAGTATTTGTTGTTAACATTCTTTTTTCATTCAGTTTTTCCAGTTACGAGTCCTTTTTTAAAGCTGATCGTTTTGTGTTCATTCTGTTTAGTTCTTTTTTCATAACAGATTTAATGTTTAGTATAGAGCTTAGAAAAAATTCGCAGTGTGAGATAGACAAGAAGTAAGGCATGTAGCAACATCAGCATGGCAAAGGGCACTTCTTTAAAGCAAGTGATAGCGATTGCTGTATGAGTCGTACGATTTTTGAATCAAGCATGGGCATAGTATATATATATATATATATATGAAGAAATATAGTTTTAATGTATGCTATATTTATGGGATAAATATAATATATATAAAAGTGAACATTGAAGTCAACACTCAGAAGCGACAGACTGTTTCATGCTAAACTCAATCATCAGGCCACATGTGTGTATATATATATATATATATATATATATATATATATATATCTTTTTTAGCCTGATGATTGAGTCTAGAAACATTCAAACAGGGTGAAACAAATCGTCCAGTGCCTTAAGTTTTTAGTCCAAAGAAAAAAAATCTCAAGTGAGTATAAAGCTAAAACGTAGAGTGCTCATTACGATAAGTAGAGCAGGGATAAATGGAATAAATCCTAGAGAGCCAGGAAACAACCTACCTAGGTTTCACCTAAACGGATCTTCAGGGTAATCTGACTAAAGAGGAAATGATACAAAACAATTGTTATTGATAAAACCACTAAAAACTAATTAGCATAAAACCACGTGACAGAAGACAGAAGAAAAAAAAAACTCCACTTAGCCTCTATACCAATAACCAGGATTTCCTATGCCAAAACCTACTTAAAATCTCAGATCTTTAATTTAATAAATTATTACATTCATCGGAGGTGGCTATTGCTAATTTTTCCTCCATACATAATAAGCAATACTTGACCCCTGCTTTATATTTATGGCATTTTTTTCATATTTCCCATTTTAAAAGGATTTTAAAATTATCTTCCTGTTTAATATTCTACATGTATGAAGACAGGCTAGTGCTGTGTTTGTAATTTTCATGCTTAAAGCTACTTAAATGATTGTAGTAACACTTTTTGAAATGACCTTGGGTGGATCCTATGTAAAATTTAACGTTTTTATTACTACTATTAGGTTTATTTCTGTGTATTTCAACTTTATAAACCACACATACTTGTTGGTATCTGCCCTTAAGTGGGCAGGCATTCTTATTTCTACAATTACATTTAGTGGGGTTGGAGTTTGGTTTGTCTATGTTTTTTTTTCTGTTACATTTATTAAATTAGCCATGTTCAGCATACAACTGTAACTTAATTTAACATAATTTCTGTTGAAAATCTTGTACAATATGTTTGTTGGGGGGAAATTCTTTTTTAATAATTTAAAAAATATTTTTCCTGTTTTAGTTGTAACGGTTAAATTATATGGGGGGGGGTTAAAACATAATATCTTTCTGGCCCTATTTTTGCGTTTACCATGCATGCTTTTTCCACAAAAAATTACATTGGATGTTTAAAAAATTTGGATTTAAATTAGAAATACAAACTAATTTAAAAGTTACTAACTATTTAGACATTACTGTCAACTTACGAAATGGTACAATTTCTCCATTTAGGAAGAACAATCAACAGCCACATTATATTGACATAGGTTGAAACCACCCCAGGCATGTTTTAAAACATATGCCCAACCAAATTACTTATAGATTGTCTACTAATTCATCCAGTGCTAATATTTTTAATCAAAATAAACAAGATTACGAAAGGGCCTTGGAAAATAGTGGACACAAAAGTAAATTGATATATACTGATACTCAAAACTTCCCTAGTATGCAATCCATTACTCCACCATATATATAATAAATATACATTTTTTCCTCACTGGTAACACAACTCTGAGTTTCATGCACAATACAGTTATCAGATGGAAAACTGTTTAAATTTTGATACATATACTGTACTATAATGATAGTGGAGCAATCCATTTTATTTACAGGTTCAGGGATAACAAAAAAAATGAATAAATAAATACAAAATTAATAAAATGAACAGCTACATTATCCTTATAATATGATTTTTTTTATTATGCAGTGTTACATTAGGAATAAAATATTTTAGTAGCATCATGATCTCCAACCTGATAAAACATTAAAAAAAAAAAAAAAAAAAAAAAAAAGTTTTTAACATTGAAACAAGATGTATAGTTTTGTATTGGGTATATGCATGTTCTAATGTAACAGTGCATAATAAATAAATATTTATTGCTCTACTTTTGTATTGAACTCTGTTTTAAATTAATGTTTTGAATGCTGAAATCTTACTCTTCATTCTTTTACCTTTGGATATATCTCAATATTTAAATTATGCAATGGTCAGGTTTCAATCAGCACCTGATGATTGTGTTGTGCTACTGGTGAGGAAAAAATGTATATTTATTATTAATATAAATTACAGCTTTCTTATTATACTTCAAGCATTATTTTATTAGCACCAGCACTCAATATATATATATATATATATATATATATATATATATATAAAAGTGAACACTCAGAGGCAACAGGCTGTTTCATGCTGGATTCAATTGTCAGGTGGCCTGACAATTGTGTCCAGCATGAAACATGAAAATGTTGACTTCAATGTTTACTTTTATATTTATATTTACATATTCTCTATCTCTGATTTTGAGCACTTTATCCCATAAATATAGGACACTTTAAAACTATATATATATATATATATATAGATAGATAGATAGATAGATAGTCTTCATTCAGTATGCAGTTATACACAGCAAGACAAAATCTCTAACCCTGATCTTTTCATCAAATGTGTCCTCAGTGTAACTGAATCCTTTCTGATGCAATTACAGTTCAGATGTTCTGGTCATGTCATCAGAATAAGTGATGATCGGTTGCCGAAAATCCTCATGTATAGCCAACTTTTTCATGGTAAGCGTAATGTAGGCTGTCCTTGGTTATGCTTCAAGGACAAACTTAAATACAATTTAATTGCTGTAAACAGAGGAGTTCAAACTTTCTGTTGAAAACTAAGCAAACTGGAGAAACACCTGCTACTGAAGTATAACTAACTTTGAAAAGAATTGTCTCAACCATCTGAGTAAATTAAGAATTAACACTAAATCTTGGGCTAATACCTCAGCTCATATGAGTCAACCCTACAGCTTGTTCCTTGTATGGACTTGTTTGCAAATCCCGTGCAGGATTGTTGTTTCATACGAAACCTAAACATAAAAACTGAACTGAAAGACAATCATACATCGAAAACGGCAGGAGAGTCCATCTTATATCTCATTCAAAATGAAAATTCTTTATTTTAAGTCCATTGTGGCATGCCTAATTTTCTGACAGACAATTTTGGTCAAGAGTGATTCTTTCTCAAAGCAAGAAATAAAATATCCCTGAAAATGATAAGATATTTTTTGAGGAATCCAAGATGTTGGAGTATACTAGATATTGCAGAAAGTGAAGTTCCTGGAGCAGCCAATGAGTCATTAACTCCCCACTTCAGAGACAAGCACAACTATTACTCAATATGAAGCACTTTTACCTTCTACAATTCAAAAGCTTGATTGGAACCATCAACAAAATAATGAGAGTTTGTTCCTTTTTGAGAGGCATTGTGTTAAAGTGTTCAAAATCTGTATAATTTAAGTACTTTAAAGGTATTTTCAATGGTCATTAGTGTGTAGAGCAATGCTGTACCTGGTTAGTATTTAAGGAATATTACTCCCATTACTTCCATTATACCATTTATGTTACACCATTTGGATATTATGAATATTTTATTGTTTTTCCAGTTAAAATCAGACCATATCGTACTTAAATTCAAAAAATTTGTTATACAAATTCATGTTATTAGCTTTTTATCCTCTGGTTAATAAAGAATAAATTTGGTTAAAAAAAAAAGTATTTACTTTTCAGATAGAGCAAATCTTAAAATGTAAACCTTAGAAAAAAATTAAAATTCTTCAAATAAAATGAAACATATTTTTAAACCTTAAAATGAAATGAAATTGTCTGTCACAATCTCTGGGAATGACTGCTAAGAACGCCTCCTCCTTAAATTTAAACACAAATCCTACAGATGCATTCTGGGATTTCTTTTTAACGAATAAGAATAGACGACAATTTGCAGTCTCATGCCCACATTTTTGCTCTTTCTTGCCTTGGAGTCAGATAACTATAGCTATAACTACTTGACTGTATCCCTTTTGCATGTGAACACAATTCTTATTTTGCACACTTTTTGATTTATTAATATTGTTTTGCTTTTCTTTGATTAACTTGCTTTATGTTGTTCGATTATTATTATTTTGCCCTGTTCTTTTTCTTCCTCTTCTTATTGTTTATGGAAAACTTTGTCGATCACACTTAACCATGGCCCATTATTCCACAGAAATGCATTTTTGAAACTTAGAAGGAAATGAGACACATTTTTAAAACTTAAAATAAAACAAAACCAATTTTATAAACCTGAAAATAAAATGAAACACATGTTTTAACCAAACCCACATATATATTTATCATAAATTAAGACAAATACTCTTTTATAAAGCAAAGTGGCTGATTTCATAAAAATTGATAAAAATAATTTGATGGTTGTTAGCAAAAGAGACAGCCTAACATGTGAATTACAAATTGGGGATATCAAAATCAAGCAAATACAAAAATATAAATATCTTGGAGATGTTTTATCTTTATTCGGGAGTTTCAATTCTCTTCAGGTTGTATCTTTACTAGAAAACTGTTTGTATATCTAATCACTGTTATGAAGTCTTTTTTTTTTTTAAACTTCATTTCAGCAAAAGAAAAAAAAAATCACACAATATAAAATTTAGTTATTTTTAGTCTTCAAAAGATAGAAAGGCAATGCCATTAAACAAAACTACCGCCTGTCTGAATTACTAGGGTGAGGAGTCATCATTATTTACACTCAGACTATTATCCTCATCTTTGTTGTTGTTTTCATGATTATTGTGCTCTCAGGCCAACATCAGATATGATCTGGTAAACTTCAGAAAATTTCACACTGAACCTTTTATTTAATCTATGAGGTAGACTGTTCTCTTCTGTTGAATATGTCTAGGGATATCTCATCTTGTTCTTTTTATTACTGCTCAGTTATTATTAATCCTGTTTCCACCGAGTTTGTCTGTACTACCTAGCCCAGGGTTTGAACTCATTACTCAACCCAGCTATTGCAGTCACCAAATTCATGAACCAACACTTTAATCCTTTAGATACTTGTCCATGGGTTTATTTCAAAACTTACTGCATGTCACCTGGATTGACAGATACCCAAATAAGACTGGAGGGTACAACAGCCAAAATGTTGTGAAAACAACAAAGATGAGGATATTAGTCTAAGTGAAAATAATAGAAAAAGAAGTACCTTCTACTGAATTATTTTGCTAATGATTAGATCGGCTTACTGGACTACTCATGAGAACACATCTCATAGAGTTATGGTTAACAAGATCTAATCTTATAAGCCCAAAGCTGCTATCTTCAATTAATATCTTCACCCATAATTCTGCTTGTTCTTCCATTAGTTCCTTAGTTAGCAAGACCATTATGCCATGCCAATATTTCATAAATAATCCACTACTCTGTTTTGATTGTGTGGAAAGATGGAAAAGACATATCAGTGATGCAACTTGATTTCAGTGTGAAAATGAAAGAAAGAAAGAAAGAAAAAATAAGGGAAGAAAAGAAGAGGTCATAACACTGATATGATTAACATCTGTTTTAGTGAAATGGAAAAGTTGTCAATTTCAAATCTTTTCATTTGTATCCCCTTACTTCTTAAAATAATGACCAGCATTCATATTTATGATTGCTGTTGCAATATTTTGTTAAAGTTGTTAACCCCAAATATTTAATGATGTTATAGGTAAATTTCTACTGATATTTTATTGTCATAGAACTTGCCATGAGCTAATTCAATCTTGAACTGAAGAATAAAGATTCATCAGAAAATTCAAATAGGTAAACAGTGAAATTTATGCAGGTATTTCTTGTATTATATTAATATATAGTAATTCCGGGAGTAGCAGTTTATTACTTAATAGCAATAAAAATAAACTCAGTTTTTATATCCAGTATATTCTTATTATGACTCAGATTGATGAATTGGAGAGCTAAGTTCAAATTTCAGTCAAGTTCATTACATTCACTTATGTGCTAATACTTTTGGAAAAAGTATGAATTCAACTTTTCTTCCCACCCCCCAGCTATGGGTAAATAGTAGAACAGACTGGGTTCTATAGCCTTGGGTGGCAACTGAGCTAGGAGAAAGAAAACTCTAAATTCAAAAGTGTATGTAGCCCAATCAAAACACTTACTATGCAACTAAAGAAAGAATCAATTGCATTGACTTGATGATCCTGACTATGGTCGATTCCTAATACAAGTTTATTGATATTGTCAGAATTGACCATATCAACAAATATTTTGTAAAATCCTTAATATTATTAAAGGTGAATTGTTAAATATATTTTTTCATTTATAGTTACTCTTTTCCCCTTCCAGCTTCATAAATATCTTTGCATTATAATAAATAGGGCACTGCCACCTGGCATCACCATCACAAATCTAGGACAGCAAAATATTACAAAGGAAGAATTTTGTTAATAATTTTGATGTTTCAGCAAGCTTCACAGATGAGAACAAATGAATTAGTCTGACATATGACAATGAGATGAATTTGGATCTGAAATTTTCTCTGTATATTATTCAGTTTACTATTCACTAATGAATTAAGTTGAAGGAATGAGATTATGTTGAAAAATAAATCTCTTCTAGGTTAATCTAAAAGCATTTTTTTATTATCAGGTTACAGACTTATTGATATGCTTATTTATTTTGTCATTGATATAAATGTTATCTTTTAATGGGAACATATGTTTGAGTAGATAGCCATGATTTTTAATAAATAGTGAAATTAATATCTATCAGCCTATAGGCCTAAAGTCATACTAAAGAAAATATGCCTTGCAACAGGAATGAAATCTGAATTTTCTTTTTAATGTAACAGACTACCTTCAAGCATGCATGTTTTACTATTTAGCTACAGGAAGCTATCACTGCTTAAACTCACAGTCACCATACAGTGTTGATTTCTGTGTCCATATGCCTACATCATCTATATCTATAAATTCTTTGTCCCTGATATTTAAAACTCTTCCCCTATAAATATTGCAAACTTTAACTATTTACATGCAGATTATTGTTCTCATCATTGTTAATGTTATCACAATGTTTCGGCTGTTGCATTCTCAGGCCTTCATCAGGTTTATGTTGATCCAGATAACCTACAGGGGATTCCAAACCGAACCCTTTATTTAATCCATTCTAGATTATTCCTGTTCCAATACCTATGTCTAGGGATATGTTTAGTACTGCTCAGTTATTGCTTGCCCCAATTCCACAGAGTTCAAATAGACACTGCCTGGCCCAGGGATTGAACTCACAATTATTATGTCACAAAATTTGTCATATCTAGGAATATCTCATCGAGTTCTTATTTTAGTAATGATCAGTTATTACTCACCATGTTTCCACTGATTACAGACTGTCTGAAAAAAACTATGACAAAGTGGTAAAAGATTTTGCATGACAGGTTTCATCTATTAGGAGTTCATCAGACTGAAATAATGTTGACAGTGATGCAACTACATGTGAGCAAAAATGAGTGGGGACACTGAGAAATTTAAATTTAAAAAAAAAAAAAATGTCTGTTTTGGGTCTATAATCTAGTAGATTTCATTTAGATTCTTTTTGTTTTTGTTTCCATCATTTTTGTTATTAAATATCCCACATTGTCATAAGAGACCTGCCAAGAAAGGTAAAATTTTATAAAAACCTGGACACAAATTTACTGTGGATGAACTAGTGATTAAAGCACTTTCTAAACATTTTTGTCTTAGTAAATTGCTTTCTTTTTTTTAATTAGAGTAGCATTTTTTAAATCAAAATTGTGGTCAGACTCATTATGATGAGCAACTAATGCATTGAGTGTGTTGTTTTGTAAAACATCCCTTTTGTGTTCATATAATCTTTTATTTAAATTTCTTTAGGTTTCTCCTATGTGTTCCTTGTGGCAATGATACAGATAACTGAGTAAATTTCTCCAAGTTTTAGCTTATTTTTTTGTTTTGTATTAATTAAATATTTTATTATTTTACAACTTTTATGTTAAGCTTAGATAATTTTTTCATTTGTAGTTGTGATAGAGTTTGTCGGTAAAACAATATATTTTGATTTGTTGGGTTTGTCAGGAAGATTCACTTTCCTATTTAGAAATATTTTATGAGTGTTTTTTGTTTGTAATCATTTTACCCCAAGCAAAGTAATAAACCCATTAAGATGTAAGGGATTATAAAAGTTGAAAGACTATATACTCAAAGCATATATTTAAAAAACAATTTTTAATTTAAATTTAAAATTTTCAGTGATCCCCTTCACTTTATGTGAAAGTGTAGTCACATCAACTTTAGTCCTAAATGAGAAAACATTTTTCACTTTGTCATTAGTCATTGCTTTTTTCATAAAATTGTACTTGATATATTTATATTTAAAAAAAATTAGATATTGTTTTCACATAGTAGCATATATTTAAAAAATATTGGAATTAACATGTGACAATATAACAATTATTATAAAATATTACACACATGTAAAACACAATATATATACATGTGTATGTGTGTGTGTATATATATATATATATATATATATATATATATATCTACAGATACATATTTTTTGTGTGTTTGTTTTCTACTTCCAAAATCCTCAGCATTATTCTTTTGGTGATGTAGAATTTCTAATTATTTGATTGTGAATAGAAAGTTATTTGTTTAGGCAAAAGGGATAGGTGAAAACAGTGGTGGGAGGGGGCACCTTTAAGATCAGCTTCTGTGATTGGATGGTGGAGCAGAGAAGTGGAGGGGACAGGTGTTACAAGGTAGAGCCATGATCACCTACATTCTCCTCATTAAGAAGGAGGAGGTTTTCTAATATACCTAAGCAGCTTTTGTAATGTACCAAGACTTTGTCATAAATATTACATGCTTAAATACGCTAAAACATCTTTTTATTATCTGAATATTCCCTGCTGGAATAGACAGTGTCTTATATGTCTATGAATCTTTTCTGTTGCCAAATACAATACTTATAAAATTCAAACTACTTAGGGAAAAGGAAGTATTAACTTGATGATAAGTATCAATGCCTTTTCAGCACATGTACTTCAAAAGTCATAAAATCAATGATTTTGCTGGCACAAATCAGGCCAAGTAACGATAATTTCAATAAATGTTGCTCTAAATTATCATTCTATGGTTATTATTTTTCTTAAATTGTTCAACCTAATTTCAAATTCATTATATATATATATCTATCTGATTTGTATATACCTTATTCATATATCTTATACTTATATGTACCATGTTCATATGTCCCATATTCACAGTGATTTACTAAGTGTAGCTTAGATATGGCACAAGGTCGAAATTATGGGGTATCCAGATATTTCATATTTACATGTACCAATTTTACAATTACCCTATTTATATGTGCCATATTTAGTCATATATATATATATATATATATATATATATATATATATATATATATATATATATATATATATATATATGACATACTAAGATGGAACAATTTTTAAATGTAATAAATTTTCACTCCTCAAATTTATATGAAAAACCATAAAAACTATGGCTTATCTAAATGTACCAGATTTATGTCTACCACATCTAGATGTACCAGTTTCTCATTTGCCACATCTAAATGTATCAGATTTATAACCTACCATATATAGATGGACTAATTTTTCGTCTACCACATTTACATGTACCAGATTTATGTCTATCACATTTAGACTTACTAGAGTTATGGCTATGGCATCTAGATGTACCAGATTTATGTCTACCACATCTAGATGTACCGGTTTTTTTATCTACTACATACAGATGTACCAGACTTCTACTAAATCGAGATGGACCATATTAAGTTCACCTCATCTAGATGTACCGGTTTTTTGTCTACAGTATACTAATGTACCAGATTTGTGACTACCACTTCTAGATGTACCAGTTTTTTGTCTACCATATATTGATGTACCAGATTCGTGACTATCATATCTCTATATACCAGATTTTCATCTACTGCATTCAGATGTATCCGATTTATGTCTACCACATCTAGGTGGACCAGTTTTTCATTTACCACACTTAAGTCTACCAGCTTTTCATCTATTGCATCTAGATGGACCCAGTTTACATATTCCAAATTTAAATGTACAAGATTTGTATATGAACACTTGTATGGTTCATATTTAGACATGTTTCATAACATCAAAACTATGTTTTTGGCAGGATTGCAGATATTTTACAATTTTATGAATTAAGAAAGCTGGATAGTTTTACTTGATTTCAGTTATATAGTTGTGCCACTGTTTCAACTGATGCACTATGTATATTTCTGAGATGAGGTATTATGCACACTATTTACATCATTCAGACTATTGTCCTCATCTTTGTCGCCATATTTATTACAACATTTCGGCCCTTCAGTATTTGTCTATATTTCTGGAATGAGGTATTATGTACACTATTTACATTATTCGGACTATTGTCCTCATCTTTGTTGCCATATTTATTACATTTCGGCCTTTCAGTATCTGTCTATATTTCTGAGATGAGGTATTATGTACACTATTTACATTATTCGGACTATTGTCCTCATCTTTGTTGCCATATTTGTTACATTTCGGCCTTTCAGTATTTGTCTATATTTCTGAGATGAGGTATTATGTACATTATTTACATTATTTGAACTGTTGTCCTCATCTTTGTTGCCATATTTATTACAATGTTTTGGCCTTTGTACGCTCCGGCCTTCTTCAGGTGGTTGAAATGTCGAACTGGATTCTTTATTTCGCTCACTGGGGTAGACTGTTCTGGTTCTACATGCCATGTTTAATGGATGTCAGTTATCAGTTATCTTCTGTTAATTACCCTCTCCAAGTTCTCCAAGTTCTTTATTATGTTTGATATTCAAAGTAATAAAGAAATACTAATAAGGATTTTATTTTAATGAATTCACTCCATTTAAGGCAAAAGAGCCAATAAGATACAGGATCTAACAGTGTGGGAAAGAATATAAGAAAAGGAAAAATTCACTACAGCAGATTTGCCTTTCCATATATTTAGATATAAAGTCCTGTGAGGTATAATCATAACAAAACAAGCCTGAAGATCCAAAAGGTGAATGAGCTGTAATGGGTGACACACACACATATATATACACAAAACAACCAGATTTGGTGAGAGCAGCACTGATCTCTAGAGTTGTCAAAATTCTTCAATAGGTCTCATGTATTGAGGGAAGGGAAACATTCTTGTTTTTTACAAAAATTTTTACACAATATGTCACAAGAACTACTGCTATTATTTGAAATGTCTTAGCATGGGTTTGGGGGACAGAAATTGAGACGAGTTTTAATATACTTTTATGGATCCTTGAGCATACACAGGCACTCAGGCACTTACCTCTGCTACCTACCACTCTCCGTGGGCCTGGTACAACTATCGTGGGGCAAAAGTAGCAGCTGAGAGAGAAAGAGAGAGGGAAATTTCTTTGTTACTCAAGATAATTCAAAAGATACTAAATAATGAACAATTAACTTACTGGCTTCAATATTGGGGAGCTACATGATACTGGTAGCCTTTCCTCTTCCTCCAGATGAATTAAGAAAACTACTTAAATAGACTGGTCCACTTGTAAAAAATAGGGAAAAAATTTTGGTGGGAAATATTCTTGCATATTACCATACTTTAGGCCTTTCTTAGGTCATAGAAATACTGATATTTTATCGATTTTAGAAAAGGGTGTCCTGTTTGTAGCCCAGCTATTATGCATAATTTAAATTTAAAGAAAATATATCTGGTTATCATAATGTTAACACTATGTATTTTTTAAAATTTAAATTACATAACGACTAGTCTATACTTAGCACCTGAAGTTTGCATTATGCTAATGGGGAGGGATTATATACATATATATATATATATATATATATATATACACACACACAAACTCAACAAGCAAACCAGGCATCCCAATGTGCCCCATAATATTAGAGAAAATTAGTGGACCCCACAAACTAACAAATGCTACACACACACAAAAAAGGCTCTAATATATATTTTTGATTAACTGATTTGTTTTTTTATGGCTTATCAACCCTTGGCAGGTTGTTTAAAGCCTGAAAATATTTTTAGAGTGTAAGAATTTGTGGGGGGGGGTAGATAATAATGGTTTAGTGATACAAGTCTTACTAAATAACCCATAGTTGAGGGAGAACAGGTGGATTCATACCTTTCCCAAGGGTATTAGAAATGTTTTATCTGTGGAAAGGGATTAGTGTGATGGAACATAATTCATCATTCACAAGGCTGTGTAAATGCTTTTGAATTCTATCAAAACAGGCAAGTAAGAATTGGGCAGCAATACTCCATTTTGGGTCTCATCTGGCTCTTGTAAAGATGTAACATGGCAGAAAGACTGGAAAGTGAAGATTAAGCAGCTCCAGCCCATATGTGGCAGCAATATTCCATTTTGGGTCTAGTTTTGATTCTTGTATAGATGAAGCATCACAGAATGACTGGAATGTGAAGATTGAGCAGCTCCAGCCCAGATATGGCAGCAATACTCCATTTTGGGTCTCATCTGGCTCTTGTAAAGATGAAGCAATAGTTGAAATTTCTAGGGCACATAATGAGAAAAGAGGGATTGGAAAATTTTGTACTCACAGGATAGATTGAATGCGAGAGAGACAGAGGAAAGCAATGCACAACCTACTCAATGAGCTTGAGTAAATGGATAGCAGAGGAGGGTTTAAGAGAGATAACAAAAAGACAAAATTTATCAAGAGCTAGAAAGGAGAGGAAATTGTGGAGAGCCATGATTGCCCATGTCCTGAAAGGGCATAGCATATAGAAGATGATGTAATAAATGATGGAACCCAGTCACCTGAAATTCTGAAACCATCAATATCTGATAGTTTCTCAGGTGTTGATATGATTTGCCACATACGGAAAATTTTAGAAAGCAACATGGTTTCCCATAGCATGATTATTGCATTGCAGTATTACAAATAAAATGCTGACTTCTTTTCAGTTTTCATTAAATTTAACTGCAATCAGAATCCATGTTTTGTTTTTATACAAATACACTACTTGTATGTATTGTAGCATTTTAATCAAAATACAACATTGTTGGTAGAAACTGGTGAATATCCGTTTCACACTCACAGTGATGTCATTGATGATGTACCCTCACCCTCCAGTTTCTCACACCTGATGTAGAAGTAGTGCTTGGTACTGCATTTACATATTTTTTGTAAGTATCGATCATGTTTATTTGGACACATAGAGAAAGTGCAAAACATTATTTTTATTTTAAATTTTAATTTCAACACTTAAGAATCTGTGTGAGTATTACATGACTAGCATCATTATCTGTATCGTATTTACACAAAATTTATTAAATTATTAAACTTTATATGAAACTACTTTCAGGCTATATGTTATTTATATCAAACTACCTTCAGGATATATGTGTAAACTGTGTTATGAAATGTAAAGGGATATTGTGTTTATGCTTGGGTTCCATTACCAAGCTGCCCCCATTTTATTGATGCTATATACAAATTAAATTGCTTATATTCTGAAATCCAAAAAATCTGAAAGCCAAAGTGCTTCCACTCCCAAGAATTTCAGATAAAGGATTCTGAAGCTGTATTTGATATTTGATCACCATGGTAATAAAAACAGTATTTTAAATACTGATTTATTTAAATACTGATATATTTAAATTGATATATATCATATATGTATTTCAATACTGATATATTTTAAATACTGATTTATTTAAATACTGATATATCTAAATACTGATATATTCAAATTGATATACATTATATATGTATTTCAATACTGATATATTTTAAATACTGATATATTTAAATTGATATACATTACATATGTATTTAAATACTGATATATTTAAATTGATATTTATTATATATGTATTTAAATACTGATATATTTTAAATACTGATTTTAAGTCAGTCACCAAAGATTTAGCTATTCTTATCTTTGTTGCCTACACCCTGCTTGTTCAGATGTGTATGCCTTAAAAACCCTGTTAGCAACCATTAACCTTTGCAAAATGACGGGCCTGCATAAAATGACAGGAGTATGGGCAGTGTGAATTTTAATAAGGTTAGTTATTTACAGACTACGCTGCCTGTGAGGAATGAACCAAATAATGAGTTAGAATTTGCTCTCTCACAAAATGGGAATGACAGATAGGAAAACAAATATTCAAATATCTGTGAAGTGTTTTAACAAAAATTGTGACACTGAAATCCAACGTTGTATTGGAAAAGTAAAAATGTCTTCCAAAAACTAAGCAAAGTATTAAGTAACAAGACAATTTGGTTAGAAAAAAAAGAAAATAGTTCTGAACTGCTGTGTTAGATCAATCCTCCTATATGACAGTGAATGCTGGACAATTTCCTCAAATGATGAAGGGGAGATCTAAGCCAACAGAAATGTTGTTCTACAGAAAGATGCTGAGAATAAGATGAAACATGCAAACAATGAGGATGTTTTAAGGAAAATGGAAATAAAAAAGGTCACTTATGCTTAGAATCAAATGAAATGAAAGACTTGGAAAATATAGCAATCACAGGAATCCTCTCTTGGTTTCTGCCACCTATAATCTTCAAAAATTTAAATGCATCATCATCTGGCATCTCCTATCTTCCTGGATCTTGTTCTTTTATTGTTCTCTCTCCTTACTAAAGTTGTCCCATTCTCTTCCACTCCCAGTAATCCCTTGCGTCTTAGTGAAATTAATGCTTTGCTTGGGGTGAAATGATAAAAAAAGACAAAATATTGAAGGTAAAAGTGACAGTGGAAGGCAGCAGACCAGTTACCTGAAAAGCTTAATTGAATGGATGGGGTATAAAGTGGAATCAGGTGGGGGGGTGATAATAAGACAAATATCATTAACTTTTAACATACTGGAGATGATTTTGTTTGCAAAGCAAAAATTTTAATCTGCCACTGCAAGTGACTCAAATGAATGAATAATAGAGTGCTTAAATTTTGCAGTTGTGTTAAAATATCCTGCTATGGCAACAGAAAATGACCATGACTGAAATTAAGTAATGCAGTAGAGGAACCTTCAAAAACAATACAGTGGAAAGGAAGAAGAGTAGTGAATAATGCAGAGTGTTAAAGGTTAAGATCTACAAAGTATAGGAAATTGTGGAGAGCCATGAACGCCCACGTCCTGAAGGGAAGAAGTTTTCAGTTCACTTACAACTATGATCAATACTACAAAAATTGAATATTTGGATTTTTTTTTCTCCACTTCACTCATTTTTGTTTTGTTCTTATTTCTACTTTTTGGGGGTTTTTTTTCTAGTCAGTCATCACCCTGATGCTTTTCATTCATATTATTTTATTCTATATTCTTTTTTTAAATTCCTTCAGTTGCTTTCATACTTCCATCAACATCATCTTGAGAATGTCACCAATCCCAAAATATTTTCTTGGTGAGGCTAATGGAAGCCCTTCTAGATATCAGATGACCCATCACAAGGGTGAGACTCATGGATGGGGATACATCTATTTCCTTCACTCCCATACTCATCCTTATTGCCGAAAGAATCCAGGCAGCTGCTAACATTTTGAAAAATTCAGGGCAACAGGTTTAGGTTGGCTTTTGGTCTGAAATAGAGACAAATTGAATGCAAAAACAGAAAAGAAAAGAGGAAGGTGAGGTAGAAAGATTAAGACAAGGAAAATAAAATATAGCTTAGCCTTGCACAAGGAGAAAAATAAGGAGCACTTAGTAAGTGTACAGGATCCAGCCTGAAGTGTGTGATATGTGAAGAGAAGTAGAAGGTGACAGAGGAAGAGGCACAGTTTATGAAGATATATGTGAAAATAACAGGTTAACCTTAGACTTAAAATGGTTGAGATTGTAATATAGAAGTGAGTGTAAAGTGAAAAATTGACAAATAAAGATGAGATTCTACATGTGCACCCATACCTGCAGACAAGCACATGGGTGCATACATGTATGCATGCTCACACATATACACATTATGAAAAAAAATTGCACCAAAGAAAAGTGCATATAAGAAAGAAATATCAAGAAGTATAAGCAGTCAATTGTTGATACCTGCTGATGAGTGGACGGAGTGATTCCTAGAGGGTCTTTATATGAACCTCTTGAGTCGGGTTGCTGAAGATAAAATCAATCAGCTAAGGGACAAACATTTTACTTGTATTAATTATATATATATATATATATATCATCAGTCCCTTGACTGCTTCAATCGTTGGGGGTGGGGATACAAGGGCAGAAGAAACAAACTACTCTAGAATGATGTGTTGGTGGTGGCTCTCAGAAGTTCTGGCATTGTTCTATTGGTTCACTCTTTAATGTTGTCTGACCAGCTTTTGTGTTGCTGTCTCCATTTGTGTCTGCCTCCAACCATGATTTGCATGATGGTTTTGCAGAGGCTGTTATTCTGTGCAATGTGTCTAAACCATAACATCCTCCATGCTTAATAGGGGCAAGGATATGGAGAAGATTCCTGTTGACTTACAAAATTTTTGACTTTGCTCCTTACATAGTTGTTGGTTTTGAGCTCCCTGTAGGAGATGCAGAGGAGCTTTCTCAAGCATTTGCTTTTGAATGCCTGGATCCTTTTTTCTGACCCATAGAGGAGGATAGGTATGACAAGTGATTTGTAGAGCTTGAACTTAGTATAGAAGCTGATGTTGCTCCTCCATATCCTTTCTAGTTTGGTCATCACTGTTTTTGCGATCCATGTGCAGATTTCTGCATTGCAGGTGCCATCTCTTGACAGGGTGGCTTCTTAGTATTGACGCTGGATACTTCTTCTAGTGTTTCACCAACCATGCTGATGCTGGAACTGGTGTTGCTTCT
>OZ010599.1:92360101-92370101 GCA_963932145.1 Acanthosepion lycidas | reverse complement strand
TAAAGAAAACCCCAAAGACATAGGTCAACTTTGTCACAAATAACTTCTTTTCTATTCATCCAATTGAAAAATCCCTTTAACCATGGATTAAGTAAGAAATCTCCTGCCATTTAATATAAATTTCAAAAATATTCCATGGAATTACAAAATTGAACAAACAGGAGAATTATTGTTGATCTGCCACTTTTTGGCCGCACTAAATATTTAACAAAAACCCCATAGGAAAATGAGTGCACTCATCCGTTCAACTGAGGTGGGGATATTGGTTCCAATCTACAGTAGGAATGTATATTTATTATTTAAAGTAAACAATTGTGGCACAAGGCCAAAATCGAAGTGGGAAGAGGCTGGTCTACATGAACTGTCCTCAAACCTTACTAATCAAATTCATGACCCATTCATCCATTACAATTTATTCATTCACTTATCCATCACTATTCAATCCAACAGTTACTACAATACCACATATTTACAGGGAACCTACAAAAACACCCATGACTTAAAAAATTTCATAATGTAACAAAATGTCCTTTTTTGGTTTTTATCAAAAATTTTTTTAAAAAAACTTAATTACATGAAATGCAATCTATAGTAGAAATGACTGCAAAACACTTTCCTCACCCCAGTTTACAGGTAGAAGAACACAAATGCATGCTGGGATGTTTTCCTAGCCAATAAAATAGGCCAGTTCTTGGTTTCATCTGACTCAGCCCTAGTCTGTTTTGCCTTGAAGTAAGAATGCTACATTCACATCTGAACTTGCTCATGTGTGTCAACCCCAATTCTTAGTTTGTGTTCTTTTTGCTTTATTACTGTTAATTTGCTTTGCATATATTGTTTGCTTGCTTTATATTATTCTTGTCTTGTTCTTTTCTTTTTTTTGTTTTTGCTTATTGCAAACTTTGTCAATTCTGTTTATTGAGCAGTTCTGCCATTTATTAACCTTTGACCATGGCCACTCCCTTTACACTTCTCTATCACTATTTCCATGGCAAATGTTCAGATATGCCCCATTCTTTAGTTCAACCAATTCAGATCTTTACTGCAAGGACACACCATGTTAATTCCAAGGACTTGAATCATCCATGTTTCCTCTGTATCCTAAATGTAAGAAGAAAGTTCTACTCAGACAGATTTTCCCCAAGAACTTCCATTTTGTGGAACAGACTCCCACTTGGATGCTTCCTTGAACAACACAATCTTAAACTCTTCAAGTCAAGGGTCAATCCCTATCTATCCTCTTTATCTTCATAAGTTTCACTTTCTATCAACTCTTTCATTCATATCCCACACCTCCTCCAACAAAACTATTTTAACAGTAACCCTTTAAATTGAGTGGCTCTTGAGCATTGTATGAGGTAAACTTTTGTATATAATAATCATATACCTCTGGATAATAAGATCTTCACCAGCACAAATACACCTATACTATGTAATATTAAATGTATAAAAAAAGGATTACAAATATGAGAAGCCCTAAACATAAAATGAAAAAATCTTAAACTAAACAAAATCTTCTTTGGCATTGTAACTACAGCTTTACATGTATGCCATAACTGATGATACATTTGGCCAATAAAGAATCTTGCTTGGTAGTTGAATGGAAGTATATGGAAGTCAAATGGTAGACACATCTCTACAACCCAAGATCTTTAAAATGATATGAAATTGGTCATTGGCATTTGGACATGTATACTTATGGAAAACAAAAGGTTTTTCCCAAATCCTTGTCCGTCATTTTTAATAAAACATCTATCAACATGCACACACACACACACACACACACATATATATATGGTGGACTCTCCCGTTGTGTTTGACATATGAGGGTCAAGCAGCTCAGTTCCTAGGAACCAACAGCCTAGACACCAGCACATGATTTGATTATAGTTGTGAAGGCTTTGTGCAGAACCATCCACACTTTTTGAAATGCCGAATACAAAGACCTGGTGTACTATCTGCTACAAGATCCTCAAACAAGCTTTCACCGGTTTTGAATTCACAGTTGTTCTTCTCCTAGACCAGTTACCATCCAAGGCTGTAGAAACTAGTCTGTCCTACTATTTACCCATAGCTGAAGTGAGAAGGATTAATATCTTTCCCAAGTGAATCTTTCATGTAAGTGAATGTAATGGATTCAACTGGAATTCGAACTAGGCTATATTTTATTACTTAAACCTACAGACATTCTACATCTATTGAAAAAGTAGCTATAAGTTATATTTCTTTTTTTAAATGAATCAGATAAATTAAAACAGAGAAAGTCATGTCAGTAACATACAACAGCAGTATGTATCAGTCACATTCAGTGACATATTTATCTATATTAATATAGATTGTACATATATATCAGTATATAGTATTAATTGTAGAAAGAGACTTCAAATACTTGATGCTGTCCTTATTAATACAAGAATACTAAATAATTTTTTGTCTCAGAAATAAGGTTTTAGTTAAATTTAAAGTTTACAGATATATACATTTATACATTTGTTGGACCTGAATGATATCAGTGTTACAGTCTAAATCAGCATTTCTCAACCTTTTTACCCTTGCATAACCCTTAAAATAAATTACATGTCTCAAGGAACCTCTACTCAAAAACAAAATTATATACCATATCTTTCTCATTTTTTTTTCATCATAGTTCACGTGGTAAATCTCATAGGATATATTTTTGAATAACTGGTTTAAGGAAAAATGAATACTTCTTGTCAAATTTTTCGGCAAATGCTACATAAAATTCATAGTGTTTGTTTATAATCAGGGAGTTTTCATTCACACACAAAAAAAAAAGTCTAAACTCAAACATAAAAGATAAACATTAGTAATTAATATCATATACCTATAATATAATATCATATACCTATAATATAATATCATATACCTATAATATAATATCATATACCTATAATATAAATGTAAATAGTATATAAACAGTAGTATTACGTATATGAAATTAAATAAAAAGTCAAAAGTGCATTATCTTATCTCCCCTGTTCTCTTGGAAGCCTTTTGCGAAACCTTAGGGTTCCAGGAAACCCCCATTGAGAAATGCTGGTCTAGATAAAGGAATTTGAAATCACAATATCTTAAAATGTTAATGATGATACATGATACAATTATCTGAGTTTAAACACATGATTTTAAAATTCAAATTTCAAAAACTGAATGCCTCAATGAAAAACAAATAATGTGGATAATATTTCCTGAACTTATGAAAATATCTAGGCATTCCTCTACATATCTCCCCCCACATATATTACTTACTTCTCTTCTCTTTTGCTTCTTCTTACCCCTGTCAATCTAGTATATCAGTCTGGGGAAATTGTCTCCATTTATTAAGAACTTTTAGTCTGAGGAGATGACTATATAGAGATATTCACAAAATAAATTATAATTGAAACTAATCTTTAAAATTTTCTTTTTGTTTTATCATATATATATATATATATATATATATATATATATATATATATATATGTATATATATATATATATAGTACAGGTAATTGATCCATTGGTACATAATCCCGGGGGAAGCGATCTGGTTTTGGAGTTTATTTATGGCCAGGATTTTTGTTTGTAGTTTAATATCAGTTCCTACTATGTGGTGTTTCTTATAAAATCCCTGGGGTGTTTTTTTCTGGGATTCACAGTAAATAGTTTTTGTGCTGCTAAGCAATGGGGAATTTAAACTTAAGTCCATTAAGATTAATTTTAAATTAGTTGAGTTATAGATTTATAGATTGTGGGTAATACCAGAACACCCAATGGAATAACTCATGCTGTCCAACACACTTATATGCATACCTATCTTCATACATACATAGATGTGTACATTTACATGTTCATACATATAAGCCACTATATGTACACAAACAGCCCCACATATCTGCACCTGGATCCGACTTTTGTATGTGACTCTTGGTGTGCTGATGGAGGTGAATGGGGTAAGATTGAAGCCTTTTGTATTGTCTCACTCCATTCGTCAAGGTTGTCCGCTTTTGCCTTTGCTTTACGTTCTTGCGTTGGAACCTTTCCTTCGCAAGTTAAAGGTGAATCCTGTCCTGTGTGGAATTTCCCTGACTGGGGCTACCACCTCAGCCAGGTATTCTGCTTATGCTGATGGCATTTCAGTTCTTGTCAAGCAGAGCCGAGATTGACAAAGTCAGCAAAGAGATCAGTGGTTATGAGATGGTGACAGGGGCCAAGATCAACTGCAATAAGTCTGTTGGCTTGCGGATGGGTGTGTGGAAGGGAGTTTCTCTTCCCGAACCTTTTCTCTGGATGGACAGGCCGGTCAAGATACTCAGTGTTTGGTTCGGTCCTGATATCCAGTTGGAAATGAATTGATTGGAGGTAAAAGGGAAGGCCCAAATCGCAATTAATTTGTGGTCTGGGAGGAATCTTCCCTTGAAGGGGAGGGCGGAAGTATGTGTTTCACACATCTACCCGATTCTCCTTTACCAACTCTCTGTACTTCCACTTCCATATGCCACACTATTGTCATTAGTAAGGCTCTTGTTCTCTTTCTTGTGGAGAGGTAAGGCCACTATGGTATCTCGGGGAATGTGTTGCCTTCAACCATCTGAAGGCTGTTTGGGCATGCCTAGCATTGAGATTCATCAATATATGCTTCACATTGCCTTCCTAGACCGAATGTGTCATGAATCAGATGAGGAGGGTGCCTTCTGGAAGGAAGATGTCAGTCAAAATTTCCCATCCCTGAGAAGTGTGCACTTGAGGGAGAAGGGTCCCATCATACACCCTGAACTGAATGCTCCTTCTACCACAAATGTCATTGTGCTCTGAAACGTATGAGCATCAGATGGCCTCTCCAACGTCCAGGCATTGTCTTGTAGTATCGAGTATTAGTCAGAGGTTCCATTCATGATGAGCTGCTTGATGAGCTCGGCCTTATGAAGCAGGGGGATTGCCCTAATATGGCCTTGGGCACCTGGGTTGAAATGCCTCAATAACCACGAGGCACACTCACCTGGTTAGTGATCTGTGGGGCCCTCTGGGTCGGCAAAGGACTTTGTTCAGCAGGCTTGGAGAAATATCCAAACTGACGACATTGTAGTGGGGAAGTTGAGACCATTGGTCACGCCTTCTTTCATTGCAGGGTGGTAGCGCCATTGTGCAAGTTTGTTGAAGACTTCATGGTCATAGTTTGCATGCTGCAGGGAAAGTTCTTTGTCCTTGAAGCCAGTTCTGTTTGTAGCAATGAGGTGCCACAGATGACAAAGGCTGAACAATATATGTTCTTTTGCTTACTAGGTGTTATGAGAGTCGTGATTTGGACGATACGTCAGAAGGGATTCTATGATGGCGAGTTTTCACTTCTTCCCAACTGATCTTGTTCTTTAAGCATCAATTTAAAGTCAAGATTAGGTTGGAAAGGCAGCGGCTCACCTTATCAGGATTTGGCAAAAGGTGGGTAAATCTTGTGCGTTTGTGCTGAGTAAAAAGTACTGACCTGGAGTGGCATTTTGATGCCAGTTAGGCATTAGAATATTGTTTTCCTGGGTTGAATTTGGGCAACCCATCCCTGAAATTAGGATAGTTTAGGTTTTTGGCTTTTATGATTCTTTAGTTTTTTCTTTTTTTCCAGTAAACTTAGCTAGGGCATGTTTGCTCATTGGCCCCTTTTATTTCTGTCCCTAATTTTCCTTTAGTTTAACTTCTCATCCACTCCCTCGTTAGGTGGTCAGTGATGTCAGTTCTCTGGTGGATGCGGGGCGCTTTTCATTTCACATGTGCGTCTTTCATATTGGTTTTTGTGTCAGAATGAGTGTGTGTCTGTGTAAGTGCTTGGGATGGATGAATGCTTTTTATACTTTTATAGTCCCGCATTGATTTCATCTAGTTAACTGATATTTCTGCCATGTTTAAGGTTTGTGAGGGGTTTTATTACTAACATGATTTTGTTTAGTTACATGTAA
Organism: Acanthosepion lycidas; assembly: GCA_963932145.1. NCBI lineage: Eukaryota > Metazoa > Mollusca > Cephalopoda > Sepiida > Sepiidae > Acanthosepion > Acanthosepion lycidas. The sequence continues at coordinate 92,364,153 of OZ010599.1, read as the reverse complement.
ATAGTTTATAAACATATTGTACATAATTATTGGGGATTTTTTAAATTGTTGCTTTTTATCCCCACCCCACGATTTGTACATATGGGGACTATTTAGGAATTTCATTGAGACAATGAGGTATTTTGATGGAAGTAGTAAGTAAGGTAAGTATGAATGTGTTGTTTTGGTGGTAAGAATATTGTTTTGTATGATTGGGTCAGTTGTTGTGTCTAGCTAAGTTTTAAAATTAAGACAGATATTGACCGTCCTTTCCCCACCCCCTTTTTTAGGCCTTGTGCCACATTTTCTGTATTTTTTTACAAAAGTAAATATTGTTTTAACTTGGTGGCTATACCAGTCTGCTTGTGTGTCAGACCACTTGCAAGCCAACCAGTATTCTACATGGCGCTGCGAACAGGATGGCTAGGGCATGTCCCATGGTTGTGACACCTAGTACTTTGAGGATTTCCTGGTCTATCATAGACAGGCAATCTTTGGTAATGCTTTCTTTCACAAAAGTTTCAGCATAAGTCCTGGCAGAGTCAGCTGGAATGCCAATTTTGATAAGGAGCTCTTGCCAGTCATCGGATCCTGTTGTTATCCAGAACAGCAGTGTTTATAACAATGTCATGGCACTTTATACCATTTTTTTTTCCCCTAAGGTATCTGTGATGGAGTTTTTCCAGTGACTTTGTGGCATATGTAGGTGGTCCATAACTCACAGCAATACAAAAGGGAGGAAAGAACCATTGCCTGGTGTACAGCTTTTTTGTACCATGCTCTGTTACCCAAAGACTCAAATGAAGAACCGGCTTTAGCGATGAGACTGGTTATCCCTGTCCAAGCTGAGATAGAATTCCCAAAGAATGGGAAATGCTTAGCATTGTTCGGTATTTGGCCATCAATAAGTATACATGGTTCCTTCCTCAGGGATCTTGAAGTAGGCTGGAATGAATGCCTCTATACGCAATTGCAGAGATAATTGCATTACATGTTCAAGGAATGCCTCAAGCCTACCACATGAACCAATCCACATGACACCTACACCAGAATGGCCTTTTCAACAAATTGCAATGGATTTGTTCTATGTTGGGTCCTTCATGTATTTTGCTTGTGCAGACAGGCTCACTGGATGGCTCATTCTGTACCACATCAAGCCAGGGCAAGCAGTTGCCTCCACGTTGATATCCATCTGCAGAGAAATATTCCAAACATACAGTGCCTCTGAGGAACTTAGTACAGTTGGTGGGCTGCCTTTCTCAGCTTACTCATTCCAACAGTTCCTAAAAACCTGGGCTGTTAAACAAAGAATTTCATCAGTGGCCTATCCCCAGTCTAACAGATGAGCAGAGTTAGCAGTCAAGACTGCAAAAAGATTCATAAAGGACTGCACAGGACACCAGGGTTCCTTGGACAATGACATGGCCGCACGAGTGATCCTGCAATATAGAAACACCCCTATCCAAAGCACTCCTGCTTTATAGACGTCTTCGGGATTTTATCCCATCACACCGACACTTATATAAACCACACCCTGAGTGGACATCTGCAGCCCCAAAACATGAAAAGACATTATCCAAATGCAATGCAAGCCTCTTCAAGAGGTACAATCATACTGCACATGCTCTATCCTTGCTTTGTAAAGGTGACACAGTCTCCATTCAAAACCCAAATAGCCATCAGTGGAACATAGATGAGCAAATAGTAGAGACACTTCCCAACCATCAATATAGGATAAGAGTTGCACGATCAGGTAGAATAACCCTGCAAAACTGTAGGTTCTTCAGGAAACTTAAAGTGGCGTAATCAAGACCCCTATACCAAGTGCCTTGCCTGTGTCCACTGAGCCGACGATTACAGATATGTGTAGGCCACATCAATCTGCCAAAGAATCAGGAAATGGTAGCATTACATTGCAAAGTGACCTAGCATTCCAGGGCCCTACTTAATCACCGCCATCAAGAACCAGGATTCCTAGGGCACTATCCCGACTACACCTGTAAAATTGGCCAGGCAATAAGGAACTGATTCCTCCCCAACAGCCACTATGATTCTGCAATGAGGAGAGGAGGGAGATGTAGAAGTCAAATGACTAACCTGCTAACATGGCTGCCTTCTTGTGTCCCCAGCTAATTTTACCTCATTTATAGGAGAGTACCTAATGCAGAAGGTGAGTTGGTCCATTTTGCTGAAATGAACCTGCCCAACACATATATCTCCTCCATTAAATGGCTCAGGGATAGTTTTAACTTGGTGGCTACACCAGTCTACTTGTGTGTCAGACCACTTGCAAGCCAACCGATATTCTACAGGATTGCACTGGGGTGGTTAGAACTGATATTAATATAGTTGGAGGTTTTGTTCTCTTTATGGTTGGGTTTAAAGGTTTCATCATTAAGTTTAAGGGTAATATCGAGGTAGTCAACTATTTTCAGATTAGAGGAAATATCAATCTTTAACTCTAGGAATTTGAAGCTGCTGATAATTTTATTTTGTATTTTTGCTGTTAGTGGACCATTACTATTAGGGATGCAGACGAGTCCATCATCCCTATACAGTCCTATTAGTTCTGGTTTAACTGAGCTCATCTAAAATGTCATACACTTCTATGGTGACATCGAATTCGTCATTGTGGTGCCTACTCCAGGTGGAATTATTCAGTGTTAGTAATGACTTTCTTGCCGTTAAGATATTAATTTCATCATCCATTATTTCTATATAGTTCTTTGCAAAGTTGATACTATTGACCAGGAAGTCCCTAGTTATAGAGGAATAGAAGTCAATTATATCAAACTTAATGAATGTTGCTTTATCCTTATTCCTCATGTTAGTGAACTATTTAATAGTGTCAGATGAATCCTTTCAAAGGTTAGTACTGGTTGTGACTAGTAAATTGTCTGATTTTTTTAAATTATATTTAGTGAGATAAGGCCTAGTTCTGTTTTTGTTGGATTTATTAGTCTAGATTGTGTACTGTTGGTGAAGTTCTGTTTATACTCCTTAAATAAAATGTAGGCCTTATCTTAACATCAGGAAAACTTGAAATTTCCTAGGCACATAATAAGGAAAGAGGGCTTGGAAAATTTGATACTCACAGAAAGCAAATGTTCTAACCACATGGCCACAAGTGCATATATATATATGTGTGTGCATGTGTGTGCGTATGTGTGTGTGTATGTGCATATGCATGTCTCACCAGTATTGCAACTCTGAATTTCAGGTGCTGATTGAAAACTGAAAACCATCTGTTTTTAATCAGCACCTGATGATTGTGTTGTGCATGAAGATCATAGCAATAAGGAAAAAAATGTACAGTTATTATCAACATAAATTATAGCCTTGTCATTATATCAAGCACTATTTTATTAGCACCAGCACACAATGTGTGATAATATATATATATATATATATATATATATATATATATATATATATATATATATAACACAAAAATGATACTAAGCAAGTAAGTAAGCTCAAAATAAGCTAAGTTTAAATTTAAAATAGGGCAAGGGTTCAATGCAAAAAATGATAGAGCCTAAAAATAATATATTACAATAATATTATTAATATAATAATATCAAAATCTGCTACCACTTTCATGTGATAACAGTCATCAGGTGGATATATTATATCTGCCTAATGATTGTTATTACATGAAACAATGAGTGTAACATATTTTGATATTGTATTAATAATAGCTAAAATATTCTTCAAACTCTTAAACAACACTTGCTAGAATCAAGCACTCTACACAAAATGTTCAATAAAAACACTGTAAAAATCAGCTACAGTTTCACCGAGAACATGACACAAATGATAAAAAAGCACAACAGGAAAACTATCAACAAACCACCTGAACAAATTAAACCCATGTGTAACTGTAGAATAAAGAAGGAATGTCCCTTAAATGGTAATTGCTTACAAAACAACGTAATATACCATGCCATTGTAAAATCACCAGATAATGAAGAAAAATTATACATAGGAGTAACTGATGGACCCTGGAAACAAAGAAACTATGCACACAAAACATCTTTCACAAATAGTAAATACGTGAACAGCACAATGCT